>PVJX010016636.1:0-39884 GCA_004027295.1 Dolichotis patagonum | reverse complement strand
TACTTTATTCTTAAGTTATAGATCCTCTTGTCATCTTCCAGTCTTTGTATCTTTACTGCCTGCTCCCTTGTTATTTTTAACAGATCTTCCCTTTCATGACCCCACATTGCAAGCCTGTGTTCAATTTTTGATAGTCTATCTTTGGTTTCTTTCAAGCAGTTTTGCCAGCTTTCTATGGAGTCTTTAGTTTCCTGACAACCTCTTAGAATTTGCTTCATGAATTCTAGGTTTTTTCTGAATTCTTCATTAAATTTTTCTCTCCATTTGTGTTCCCCCATTCTTCTGTCTGTGTCTTCTTGAGAGGTGCCCAGCCCTTCTTTTATTAATCTACTTATCTCTTGTTTAATTTGAATTAATATTTCAGTTTTGGTCCCGCTTATGAGTTCCTGAAGATATCTCTTTATGTCCGCTAATGCTGTGTTTGATGTTGCATTTTTGCTGCCCTCAATCTCTTTTGTATTTACCTCTCCTGGATCAATGTTCTCAGGGTTGGGGGCTGGAAGTTTTTTTTTTATTTCTCCCTTTTGTCATGTATTTGGAAGTTTTTTTTTATTTCTCCCTTTTGTCATGTATTTGGTTCCTTCCATACAAGTGTACAGTGTAATTCCCAGACCCTTTTCTTGTTGGTTAAGGTTCCTCTAGAGTGCACAAGCTAGGAGCTTTAGCCCTTTTCAATAGGTTATCAGAGATTAGAGTTCACCCTCCGGCAGTGTGCGCTAGCTCCTCCCTTCTGGGCCAGTCAACCTTTGCAGGCCTTCACTGCGTCTGTGTGCACTGATCTCAGGAAAGTAATTTGTAGCGACTCACTGGGTCCCCGCCAGGGGTGCAGCCTAATCCAAGCAGATTCCACCAATCTGCTTGGCAAGGGGAGCAACCAGCTGAAGCCACTTCCTTATGGAGTTAGGGCTGTCCTGCCCAATCCAGCATGTCATCCTTTCCCGTGGGAGGGTCTTATTCCCATCACTCACCATGTGTTGATGCCAGTCCCTGAGAACTGCAGGGCTCCCCAACCTCTGACTTCAGCGCGGCTGCGGTTGGAATTCAAGGTGCCTCTGGGTGGGTCATGTGCAGGGCTGTTCAGCTCCACGCTCTGGCGGCTCAAGCCAGTGGCTTCAGCGCGGATCGCTTGTTCAGGTCAGGCAGGAATTCAGGCGGCTCGAGGAAGGCACCGTTCTCGCTGATCTTATCTTCACTAATAGTAGCCCCAGGACCACATATTCAAGTGGTTTTTGCACTTTAGTTTCTTCCTGGGTTGTGAGAGCCCATCTCTCTCTGTTTGGGTCTCTCCAGTGTGTTTTATTCTGGCATTTGAGCTGTCTGTCTCAGAGAGGGTCTCTCTCCTGCTACCTACCAGTCCACCATCCTTTTTTCCTCCCTGATTTTTATCATTTACTTTATTAAAGTGATTTTCTCAGTTGATTCATTCTCACATCCCAGAGATAAATCCCACTTTATCACCTTGATCATGGTGAATGATCCTTTTAATGTGTTGTTGAATTTGGTTGAGGGTTTTTCCATCTATGCCTATCAGTGATACTGGCTGGTAACTTTATTTCTTGTAGTGACTTCTTGCTTTGGTGTCTGTCAGAATAATGCCTCCAGTTTTTTTTTTTCTTTTGGAAGAGTTTGAGAAGGATTAACATTGATTCATTAACGAAACCATCAAGTTCCAGGTTGTTCTTTGTTGGCAGATTTTTTTTATTATTGATTCAATCTTTTTACTCAATATTAGCCTATTCAGATTTTCTGGTTCTTTATGATTCAGTCTTGTTAGGTTTTATGTTCTTAGGAGTTTATTATTCTGAGCAATCTAATTTGTAGAAATATAATTATTCATTTATTATTGCATCTAATAATTTTTATATCAATTGTATTGCTTCCTTTTTCACTTTGAATTTGTTTAAATTTTCTTATTTTCTTCATTAGTGCAACTAAAGTATCAGTTTTATCTATCTTTGCAAAAAAAAACCTTTTTGTTTCATTGATCTTTTTAATTGTTTCTCTAGTTTTCATTTTACTTATTTATGGTCTGGTTTTTATTATTTTCTTCTTTCTGCTGACTTATGTCTTAGTTTGTTCTTCTTTTTTTAGTTCCGTTAGGGTATACTTAGTTTATTTGATATCTTTCTCTTTTTTCATTGTAGATATTTCTTGCTATAAACATTATTCCTCTTAGAATTGCTTTTGCTTCATCCAATAAGTTTTGATATATTGTTTCCACTTTCATTGTCTCATAGAAAATATTTCACATTCATGATTTGGAATAATTAATATTATTAAAATGTCTGTGTTATTCAAAATTATCTAGAGATTCAAAACATTTTGTATCAAAATTCCAGTGACATTTTTTACAGAAACAGAAAGAGTCTTAAAATCGATATAGAACCATACAGGATTCAAATAGTTAAAGAAATATTAAGGAAAAATAATAAAGGTGGAGGCATAGAACTATTTTATTTCAAAATATATTGAACTGTAGTGTTCAAACTAGTATAGTACTGGCATAAAAAGACCAATCAAATAGACTACAGACCCTAGACCAATCGAATAGAGACTGTAGAAATAAACCTTCCTGCTTATAGTCAATTGATTTAAAATTAAAATGTTAAAAACACACAATACAAAGACTTCTTCAGCAAATGGTGTTGAGAAAACTGGATATTCACATGCACAAGAATGAGATTGGACTCTTACATTACACCATATGCAAAGTTCAACTCAAGATTTGAGCAATATCTGAAATGTTAAAACACTAGAAGATAAGTTATGATCTGCATCTGGGCAAACTTTTTGGACAAGAACTCAAAAATGTAGGCAACATAAGCCAAAACAGACAAATGGAATTGCTAGCTAAAAACCTTCTGCACAATCAGTAATTAATCATATAAAGAGAAAATCAAGAGAATGGGAAAAATATTTGCAAACTATATGTAATAAGTGGTTATTATCCAAAAAATGTGAGAAAGTAAATAGTAACAAAATAGCCACTTTAAAAAATAGGCAAAGGATTTGAGTCAAACAGGTGTTTACAAGTGTGTAAGAGAAAGGTCCCTACTGTACACCATTTGTGGGAATGTAAATTAGAATAGCCAGCATGAAAAAAATTTCAAAATTCCTCAAAAAGTTAAAAATAAAGTTACCATATTATCTAGTAATTCTGCTTTTGGGTATATAGTCAAAGGTAATAAAATCAGTATATTGAAGTGATATTTGTACTCTTGTATACATTATTGTATTAGTCACAATGACAAGCTATAGGAGCTACCTAAATGTCCATGGATGAATGAATAGATGCATAAAAAATGTGATATATATATGCATATGTATATATATATATATATATATATATATATATATATGGAAAAATATTGGATAAATAATGCACCATGAATAAGCTCTGGAGAGGTACTATACAAAGTGATGGCTATAGTTAACAATGTGATGTCTGCTTGAAAATGCTGAGAGTGAATCTTAATGTTCTCATCACCCAAAACTGAAATATATGTGAATGGTAGATGTGTTAATTAGCTGTGTTAATCATTTCACAATAATGAAAAAAATCTGAATATAACAAGGTAGTACTATAAGACAGTTTTGTAGTTTCTTACTGATAAAATTAAATAAGTAGACGACTATAAATATATATGCTTTTTGCTGTGTTTTATGTGTAAATTTGAATATATATAATATTTGGAGAGGTATATAATAGTTTCAAATGTATGCTTTTAACATTTGGTTTATAAACATTTGGTTTGCATAGATTTTTTTTTCTAATGGGGATTGAACTCAAGACCTTGCACTTGCCAGGCAGGCGCTTATGTCATTGAGCTGTATCCCCAGCTGCATAGATGCACTTTAAATCTCATATAGAGCTACAGATTATTTACATTAAATAGTTTTACTCAAACTGCTCATAAATGTCTTTGCCATTGTTGTCTGAGCTAAATCCCTGGCATCTTTGCCATCTTGAGAGCCAGTTTTTGAGACTCACAACACATTTCTCCAGAAGACCCCTTAGTTCTATCTCAACTCATCTGAGGTATAGCCCTCCTTTGAATCCAAAGTCCCTAGATTGAAAGATTCCAAGATTCCAAATATCCAGGCCAGCCCTGTCTTCGTCCCTCACCATTCTCGCTCTGGCTTGCTCTATCTCAGACGTCTCAACCACCTTGTACTCCTTTGTCACTTGGAGCTTACTTCCACTTCCTGTCCCCTCTATGGGGAACACTCTTTTTTAAATAAGTACATGACTCACATCTCCAACTCATTCAGATCCCTATTTAAATATCACATCATCAAAGAGAACATCATTTCTCAACTCCTGCCATTTTACTGCTAAGCAAACACTGACTATAACATTGCCTCCATTCCAGTACCAAGCTTTAGATTAAAATATGCAATTCTAGATACTGTGACAAAAACACAGCCAACTGACACAATAAAAATCTATTTCTCCTTTGTGCAAAATTCAGAGGGACTTGGAAAATTCTCCTAGTCACCTTTCCTCCAGGCCAGGACTCAAGCATCCAGGATGCTGTCTTGGATTTCCAAGGTCATGCAGTTGGTGGGACAGTAGGGAAGACTGCATGAAATCTAAGAACGACTCACGACAATGGCTTACATACTTCATTCACTTTTTTTTTGGTCAAAATGCAGTAACAGAGATAGAAGCTATGTAGGACATGGAGCATCCACCTAACTGAGTGAAGGTAGCCCTAACTCAAGCATGGAGAACACTGTCTCTACACGGGGGCATCTGCATTGGACCCTGACCTCTGCCCACTAGCGCAGAGCTTTTCAGAACTGCATCCTCATTCATAACTATTTGCCTACCTGCAAGGTGGCCAAACTGCCACGTGCATAGTAAGTAATAAATAAATATTGACTTAGTAATACATTCAGATTAACTGGGAAAATGAAGTAGCCCTCAGCACTTGGCTTAAATTTCTATAATCATCAAAACATTAAAAATATTAAACAAAATAATCATGTAGCTATAGAAGAAAATTTCTGCTAACAGAATACTTGATAAAATGCCACTGTTAAGCATACTGTACACAGGCAATCCAACAACAATCAAATAACAACATAAGCAACTTCTTTTCCACTGTATTTTCTTACATATCTCATTTCCTTTTTCTCTTCTAGCAAATTATTCCACCTTTCCTTGTGAAGTCAGAAACATATATGAACTGTGCAATTATTTTTCTAAACAAAGTTTACTATTAGTAGAAGATATGAATTAGGTAATATATTAGGGAAAATCTCTAATAAGTCCACAAGGTTTAGAGAAGATAATTCAGAACTGATGAATCATCTTAAAAATTCCCCTAGGTATTAATCACACCAGAGACATGCAGTAGATAACATTTAGGAATGTGAGTTCCCTGATTTATTACAAAGAAACAATTTTTTAAAAAAATTCTACAAGATGACAGAGGACAATAGTAGGAGAAACCACAAGGAAATAAGAACAAAGCCCACAGAGACACAGGAGCTGCCCCTGAGAGGCATGTTCCCACCAAGAGAAAGTCACCAGCTGCAGATGACTCAGATCCCTTACCTGAGTGAGGACTGGGAAGGAAATTAGGCAACTGAGGTAAACCCCAGTTTATGAATGAGTTCTGTTCCAGGAGAATGTTCACGAGTTGGAATCATTTGTCAGTCTGACAGAGTAAGTCTTATACACCTTTGACACAAACATATAATGTGTATTTCTTTGTGCTTCCTAGCAGTCCTCTGCACACCACCACTGCTTTTCCTCTTGCTTCCAGACATGCTGTTCTCTGACAGAGCACTGTGCTACTGCACATTAGCGCACTGTACCAGAGGCACACAGCAGCACGACGGTGACTATGTCCAGCAGACATGTGAACACTTTGTCTGCATCTGTGGATGCTCATGGGGCAACATCAGTTCATGTCCGTGAAAGTTTGCAATTCAAATATTTGAAAGCTGAGGACTTACAAGACTCTAGCAGTCCTGTCCCACAGTGTTCTCAACAGAGTGATGGAGACCAAGGTGAGCACAGCACCAGAAGGACAAGAACAAAGAGGCATGGGGTGCCACCCACAGGAGTGGCACCTGTTGAATTTGCCACATCCTGTAAGTAAGAAGCAAGTCACAGAGCCTGCTCACACTCAACAGAGGGTACTATGGAAGACTGAACATCAGGAGATGGGCTCACTAACAGCCACCCTCCAAATGATACATGGGGTCCTTTTTTCAGAGAATTTTGTAGTAGAACAAGTGAGAAAGCAAGTACCACATTTACTTAGAGGTCAGAAGTGGCTTTGTTTGCTGTTCATGGGAGTGTTTGTGATTTGGTTGTACAACGAACATTTAGGGAATCAAGAGTACAACAAGATCCAGGGGTGCCCTGGAGGGTTGAGGAATGGTGGAGGGATTGGTGCTGGAGGGGGGAAAGGTAGAAGAACAGGAGGATATATGGGCCTGTTTGGGGGATGGGGAAGGAAGTTCCTGGAGTTTGCAGCTGTGTGTCTTACTTGCTGGATCCTCCTGCTGAACAATGGATGAAATGGAAACCTCTAGTTGAGGTTGAAGCAAACCCTTCCCAAATGACAAATGATAAACAAATCAAGGGTGATGTGTTGGATTTCTATTACCACACAACAAGGTACCATGAAATTAAGTGCTTAAAACCACACACTTGTCTGCCTTTCCAAGAGTCCAGAGTTTAAACATTGTTTCCTTCTCCCTGCTCAGGATTTCCTCAGGCCACCATTTAGGGGCCAACTAGGCTGCATTCTCACCCAAAGGCTGACCTTGGAGAGCATCTACTTCCAACTTCATTTTGACTGTTGACTGAATTCCTTTCCTTGTGGCTGAATGGCTGGGGTCCTGGCTTTTTGCTAGATGTTGGATGCAGGTCACCCAGAGGAACATAAATGTGAATATTCACAATCCACTGAAGCTGCCTGCGTTTCCTTGCTAGCAGCTTGTTCAACAAGGCCACTACTTCAAGGCTACAGGTTATTGTCTACCTCTAGTACATCAAGATGGACTCCCGTGCAATGACACTCACCCACAGGAGAGGCACTCGGTGACTTTGCCACATCCTGTAGGTAAGAAGCAAGTCACAGGGCCTGCTCACACTCAAGAGGAAGGTATACAGAAAACTGAACACCCTAAGGCTCACCAACAGCCACTCCCTCAGTGTCTGTAGTGGTTGATTGATTGTGTCAACTTGAGACATTTAGAATCTCCAATAAATGAGTTTAGCAACTCCACACCCTAAGGTGTAGAAGACCCACCCTAGGGTGGCTCATCACCTGGAGGTATAAAAGGGAAGGAGCAAAGACGAATACATTCCATTCTTGGGAGAAGCTCCAGTCTTTGCCTTTGGTTGTACCTTGTCTCCTGGCTTCCAGTGTAGACTCTTCAGCTTTCCAGCATAGACTCTTCAACCTTCCATTGTAGAGTTTTCCGGCCTTCTGTCGCAGACCCATCAATCAGCCTGCTGGTGTGGATGCGCACTGGATACTATGGTGAACTCCACACCTTGGACTGAATCCTTCGGCCTCCAGTGTGCAGACACCCTCTGCACGCTTCCTCATCCGACTTCTGGCTGACAATCCTAAACCAATCTTGTCATTTCTTATACATTTGTATATCTCATGTCATATCTGTTTTCTTTAGTAAAACTCTGACTAATACAGTGTCAAAATCCAGAGTCCAGAGTCAGAGTGGAGTATAGGGACCAGAGTCTGTGGTTCTTTGGATGTCCCCTAAGAATGATGGCCCCTCAGCTTCTGCATCACATTTGCTTGTTTGTTTACAGGTTTTGTCATGCTGCTTTGCAATGCAAAACCAAAAGGCGAAGAGAATGATATTTATTCTGATGTACAAACCTCTTGTCACTTAAATGTTATTTGTGTTTCTTTGATCCAGGTGAATGACAGTACAGACAAAATTCCTTCTTCTGCTTAATGTATGTATAGCCACAGGGGCCACTTTAAGGTGACTGAGGCAACCGTAGGCCTCTCCCTGACCTTGAGCTTCAATTTCAGTCTTCGCTGACAGAAGCAAACTTTAAGTCTTTACATGAAAAAAAGAAATCTCTAGTGCTCTGCACAGCCTGGTGGCCTTTATGACTGAAACAATGCCCTATTGTTGGGTTAGAGGACTGCAAATACAAGTGGGACTGAATTGGCAAAGTCTGTCCCATGTGTGTACACTGACACCCAAGAACGGACAAACAGGTCAAGAAACAATAACTCAAGCACATGATTCCAGAAGCATGTGAATGTGTAATTCTGACTTACACTCTTGGTCATGCAAGTGAGGCAGAGGAATGCCAAGAACACACAAAACAGTTACGGTGGATGCATCTGTCTGCAATTGTTTAGGAACTCTCTTAATCAGGCCATAATAGCTGCTAGGAAATTAACACATAGGCACCTCACTAAAAATCTTACAAGCTCTAATTATACTCACCGTCTCAAAAGAGCAATATATGGTACCGAAGCAAAACTTCAAAACTGAAAAATTCCTCCCTCAATTAGTTTTTAGTCTGGTTCATGACTATGATTTTATTAAGGAGGTCCTATGTTACAATATAAATGCTACAAAAAGCTAAGGTCAGCCTACCCCTGAATTGTTTGTATCCCAATCTTTTAGCACCTCATCAAGCATGCATTTTGCCTCTGTTGGTCTACCTCCAGGGATGGTGAACTTACTACTTACCCGAGAAATCTTCTAATGAACTGAACTGTGCCTCCTGATAAGTTCCATCTAGGGTCTATGATCTGTCTATTAGAGCTCCACATTCTAAGGGTAGCTTTTCTTCCACTTGGCAGGCTTTCAAACACTTGCACTCAGATTCCTGAATAACAGCTTTAGGCATGGCTATCAATCTGAAAATGAGATGGCTTAGACTATGTTTCTGGAAAAGTCCCTGAGATAAGGGAAGCAATATAACAAGGTTCCAGAAAAGACAATCAGGAGATACAGGAAGCAGGACAAGGGAATGGGAGGAACCCAAACAAAGAAGACACTTCAATCAAAGTGCCACAAAGCCCTGTAGCTAAGTAAAATTTCAGAGCTAGCTCATCTTGGGTCAGATTGCTGGGCTCTCAAACTCCCACCCTGATGGTCACTAGTTGGGGACTACCTTAGGCTGCTAACTTTTAGACACTGCAACTCTGCACACATAAGCCAAAATCCCAGTAGCCCTGAGAAGGTTCCTAAGGAAATACTGCAGGTTCCCTCTTAGAAGCAAAGCATTTGATACCTGGAAAGGGATGCACACGATGGTAGAGCACTAAGGAGGGTCTTTGTGGAACAGCCACATCCTGGCTATAAAAAACAATAATTGGAAGGTCCAGAGTGAGCAGTGAAAACTTCAGCCACTTTCCACCACTCAACAACAAGTAATACCTCCGACCTTCCAGCAGTAGAAGATGTAACCATAGACGCCTCTCTGGAAAAATAGCCAGTCAGACAGAAAAATTCAGAAGTGCTGAAGGTCGAGGGTTCCCACAGGAAGAAAGTAGGTCAATCTACAGTTAGTACACAAATAGATAACGTATAACACACACACACACACACACACACTCCACTCTTAAATGTAAACAATCAAGAAGCACCATAAATTTAAGGAAAACCTACAAGCCAGAGATCAAAGCAAAGCAAACATGTGCGAAATCAAAGTAACATTTAAAAATAAGAACACTAATAGCTATCCCAAGACAGGCAAGAGAAATTATTTTATTCATGAAATAAGAGTGAGAGGTTGTAAAAAAAAAAAGAGTTGCAATGGATGAAAACAGTTTAAAAACTTAAAAAGCAGAGAGAAGAAATGAAAGAGTCAATAAAGATTTTAGAAGCTAAAGTTGAAGAAAAAGGTGAAAAATAAAAAATAAAGAGAAAAAAGGACTAAAAAGATAAAAAACAAAGAGAAAAAAATGAAAGCATATTCCAGGAGATCTAATATTCTGAAAAAACAGGTGTTCCAAGAGAGAAGGGTCATTTTTTGAAACTGAAACATCAAACATCTCAAACTATTAGCAAGAGAACCAAAGCTTTCAAAATTCTGAGAAAAGATGATTTACAACCTGGAATTTCATTTCTGGTCTATTAATTAAATTTGAGAGGGAAATAAAAGCATCATACATATATACATATATACATGTATGTATATGTCATCAAAATTTATCTGTCATACATAATTTTATTCAGAAACTTTAAAATGTATTCTAGACACAAATAGGAAACAAAAAGAGAGAGAGAGAGGGAGAGAGAGAGACAGAGAATGTGAATAAGTATTATCTCAAGGTAAAAGATAAAACTGTGCAAGAAAAGAGATACAATCATAGTATGTTGTATGGTTTACCTCAAAATGTATCTCGTAATGAGACTGTTGTATATTAAATATTATAACTAAGAAGATATGATATAACTGTAGTATAGAATGTGCAAAAGGAAGAGTTGAACACTGTGCCTTCAATAAAGTATATCGATAAGCAATGTGTACAACTAAGAAACGATTGACAAATGGAGATATATATTAGCTTTCTGTCTCTTCCATGCAAATTACCAAAAATGCAGTAGCTTTAAACAAGCTAGCATTTTAGCATTCTGTAGTTTTAGAAGTCCCACACAGATCTCACTGGGTGTCAGTACCCAGGCAAATTCAAGGGCCCAGAGAGCTGTATTCCTTGCTTTTTAAACTTCTAGAGGCCACTCATATTCTTTGGGTTATGGCTTCCTTCCTCTATCTTCAAAGTCAGCAGTGATGGATCAAGTTTGACTTTTAACTTCTGCTTCCTTCTTCCACTTTTAACATCCCTTTTGATAACACTGGAGTCCACATTCAAATAATCCTCAATAATCTCATTATTTCAAAGTCAACTGATTAGCAACTTTAATTCCACCAACTTCAGTTCCTCTTTGCCACATAACAGAACATAGTCATGTTTTCTGAGATTAGAATATGAATACCTTTGGGAGCAAGGATCCTACCAAGAAGATAGTGTAAATGTATACTGAGAAATATAACAAAAGGTTGTGGAAGAGTAGAAAATAAACCCTTGTCTGGAGAGGAACTGGGTTTGGGAGGGGCAGGATAAAGGGCAGCTATTTTGCTTTATAAATTTGCACTACTATTTATCACTTTAAAAAACTATGTTAATGTATAACTTTAATTAAAATAACAATTAAATTCCAAAACAAAACTGCCATTGCCGCAGAAGAATTTTAATCAGGGAAAAGACATGATCAGATCTGCCTTTTTTAGAAAATTTCCTTTTGAAGTGGTATGATTCAGAATGAGGGTTAAAACCAAACTCGCCCATTAGTAATATGCCTGGGGAAACATCTCAGGTAGATAAAAAGAACTGCCTTTACTGATTTCCAGAAGGTGTGATCGAAGCCCCATAGCAGAAATCTAGATGGTGGGGAGGAAAGGGAGAAAGAGAGAGAAAGAGACACAGAGAGATAGAGACACCGAGAGAATTAAAATTAAAATCAGCATCCACCAACCTGAATCTGGAGTCAGTTTGGCATTCACATCTGAGTGACTTACTGCAACCAGGACCCTCTGGGAAAAGACCAGGCATTCCCATACAGTCAGGTTCAAAAGATCCCTGTGTGCAAATAGCACTCACAGCTTTCAGGTTTTCCTGAAATCCCCATGACTGCCACAGGATTAAGAGAATTTTTGTTTTCTTGAGAATTGCCTTCTAAATTTTTCAGCTTTTAAAGGAAATGCAAGGTTCAATAGCAAGACAAGGAAAATCCTACAAGACAAGGAAGAGTTAATGGTCCATTAAAACCAACACCAACTCCTTTCACTGGTATTTTACATTCCTGTATCGTAAAGATAATGGGCAGTGATTCATTCCACCCAGAAGGAAACTGTTCAAAGTTAAAATTCTTCCAGTTCAGTTCCCAGCATTGACTGCATGTGTTTATTGAAATAGCCCACAGTAATAAGGCACACATCTATACTGGATGCTACAGGAACAGATAACACAGAGGCAGGTGCATGGGGTTTATGAGGCTGCCTGGACAGCCTGGAGGTAATTTCACCACCAGCATATATGAAAAAACTGAGGCTGAGCTAGGTCATAGAACTTGTGAAGGACAATCTACTACTAAGTGAGCTACAAGTATGACTCAGTGGCTCTCTGACTTTCAAACTTGGCCTCTTTTATTTGTATCTTGTTACCTTGGAGGAAGTAGGGCTTAGATCTTTCACATGGTAGGGTTTCAGGAACAATGACAAGAGAAAATTTATTAGCAGAAAACTCAGTGGCATCATATGAATGTTTTCAAAACCATCACGAGCACCAAACTACAGCAGGCAGGTGCATGGGTGCATACTAGCCACCTGGGAGCTCCCCTTTCTATCTGCTGCTAACCACTCCTCTGAACATACCCTGGCTAGGCTGAGATGCTGGGTCAGGGGCTTAAAAGAAATTCAGAACACTGAGTCAAGTTTGGCCTAAACCAGTGATGGCAAGCCTTTGAAATCTCAATGCTAACAAATAAACCACTGTTACATGCAGACCATAGGTTTGCCACCACTGAGCCCCAGACCAACAGTGGTGCAAATAGTAGCAAATAGGTTCTGGATATGTTTTGAAAGTTGAGCCACAAGTTTTCATGACAGTATGAGAGAAAATTAAACATCACAGGTGATATAATGCTAGTGATTTCACCCAGGATGGAGTCACAAAATTGCATGTCAGTATTCAATCTCATCAACCATCCACATGTTCACTGAAAACTTCTCCATTTTTAAAAAAAAATTACAGAAGGTTGAAACCTAACTGGTATCTCATGTTGTACAAAAATCAATTCAAAATGGTTAAATATAAGACCTAAACACAAGACCTGAAAGTCTGAGATCACCAGAAGTAAATATAAGGGAAACACTTTAAGACACTGATACAGGCAATGATTTTCTGGGTAGGATGCTGAAAGCACAGG
Source organism: Dolichotis patagonum (assembly GCA_004027295.1). Taxonomy (NCBI): domain Eukaryota; kingdom Metazoa; phylum Chordata; class Mammalia; order Rodentia; family Caviidae; genus Dolichotis; species Dolichotis patagonum. Next base: position 26,930 of record PVJX010016636.1, on the reverse strand, counting down.
AAATAAAAGCAACTTTATAATCTAATTGACAAATGGGATTGCATCAAACTAAAATGCTTCTGCATAGCAAAATAAAGCAACCAACAGAATAAAGAGAGAACCTACAGAATGAGAGAAAATATGTTCCAGTTCTTGTATACAAAGAAATAAAATGGTTAACAATTTTTTTTAATAATCATCATTTTTATTCTTTTTGCATTTTAAAGTTTAAAAAACAAGGTATCCAATTTAAAAATCTGACAAATGATCTGAATATAGGCTACTCAAAGAGGAAATGTAAATAGCTAATAAATGTGAAAAATACTCAATATCTTTAGCTATGAAGAAAATGCACATCAAACCTACAATGAGATATCATCCCACTCCAATTAGAATGGCTATAATATATAAAATTAAAAATAATAAATGTTGGTAATACTGGGGGAAAAGTAACTCTTCTATGCTGTTGGTGGTAATGGAAATTAGTAGGGCCATTATGAATAAAGTATGGAAGTTCTTTTAAAAAACTAAAAACAGAGCTACCAAATGATCCTGCTATCCCACTCCTGGTTGAATGGGTAAAGGAAATAAGGTATACACACACAATGGAGCATTATTCAGCCATAAGAAAAATGAAATCCTATTACTTGCAGCCAAATGGATGGAACTGGAGGGCATCATGTTAAGAGAAATAAACCAGAGGCAGAAAAAAAGTACCATGTGTTCACTGTCCTATGTGGAAATTTCAAAAAAAATAAGAGACTTGTTGCACCCATGTACCTATAACTAGAAACAATGCTCATAAGTGAAATAAATCAGACTTGCATGTGTAAACATTATTTTGTCTCACTAGTGTAAGAAATTGAAAGAGTAAGTAAGATCCAAAAGTTGCAATAGATATAGTGAAAGGGAAAGAAACTGCTCAAAGGGAAATTACATTCTTTGATCCGTTTTTCATGCCAGGATCTGGTAACCTGAGCAATTGTTTTAAAGATAACAACATGCATTAAAACAACCATTGTTGAAGTGCTACCATCTTGGTTTGAAATCCTATATGGCTACTGTTTTATTTTGTTGTAGTTGTTGTTATCATTTTGCTTTTTTGTTCGTGTCATATTTTTTGTTTCTTTGCTTCTTGATTTTTCTGTTTTTTTGCTCCTTAAAATAAAATTTAAAATAAATAAATAAACAAAAAATTTTATTCCCTTAAAAAAATAGGAATTGTGATGACTGGGGACTAGGATGGGTGGGAGCTGAAGAAGGGTGCTTAGATAGTTAATGCATACTGTACCGTGTGTGTAAATAGCACATTGAATTCTATTAATATGTGTTAAACAAAAACTTTAAATGTAAAATGTAAATGTCAGATGATGACAGTCATCCAATCAAACCCTATAATGGTTCTATGTTTCTATTAGAACAAAAGCCAGTCCCTAGCTCTTTCCTCCACCTCAGCTCTCAGCCTTCACTTGGTAATCTGTTTCTTGGCCCTTTCTTATTCCACTCCGTTCATATTGACACACCAGCTTTTCCTTAGATAAGCCAGGTTCACTCCTACCCCATGATCTTTGAATGGCTTTTTTCTCTCTGCCAAATCTCCCCCATGGTAGCTACTTGGCCAATTCCTCTCACTTCTTTCAAGTGTTGGCTAAATCATCATTCTTTTCAGTGAAACCTGTGCGTGCCACCCTAGGTGAGAGTGTGTCTTTCTAAACTCCCCAATTTCTTTGCCCCAGTGCAAATGGGAGAACCCAAGGGTGGAGAAATTTGTGTTCATCTCACTTTCATCCTAAATCCCTAGGACATTAATTGGCACTTCTGAGATTCCTAATAAATATTTGTTAGATGAGTGAATGAAAGGCAGGCATATTTAAGAGAAATCCCAAAGTCAAACTCACGGAGATGATTAGAAGAAGGGCCTTATGGAAGTCACTTCTTCTTTTAGAGAACAGACAGAGCTGGCCTCCATCCCAAACACTTGATCTCTGATTTGATGGCTCGGTCCTACCTGCCAGTCACACCTATTGCTTCAGCAGCTGGGCACCCACTTCCCATTCAGTCAGACCACAGGATCTGGAGGGAATTCCACATTCCTCAAGCCCACAGACACATTATAGTTTCCTGACCTCCGCGATGGCTCCAAAACAGGCTTGGGACCCCATCTATGGACTATGTCACTTTTGAAATTGCAGATGTAGCAGCGGGTATCCCCCATCTCTGTGCCACAAAGGAATCAGGTCTGAGCTGTCACTTTGGTAAAAGAAGATGGAGCTTCCAGAGACACCCAATGTTATTTTCTTTTTAAAAAATTATATCAGTGTTTATTAATATGTTTGCAGTATATCATGATTGTATTCATTGCACAGAGTCGATATATGCCCATAACACATCTTAATTCGTTTTACTCTCTCTTATCCCTCTCATTCCCATCTCTTGGTCCCCTTCACATCTGCAAGGCCATGCTATGATTTAGTTCTAGAATTCCTTCCAAAGCCCCGTGTATTTCAGAGGTGGGTCTTTTGGAAGGTGATTGGATTATGCAACACTTTGGCAAACTTGTTAAGAAGGGTGGTGTGATTTGAGGAGGTGGCTCATTGGGGGTGTGACCCAGGAAGAGTATATCTCCGCCTCCCTTCTCCGTCTGCTTCCTGGCTCCCAAGTAATGAGCAGCTGTCCCCTGCTCAGGCCCATTCATCATGTATCTTCTGCCTTGCAGTCAGCTGACCATGGGCTGAAAATGTGAGCCAAAATAAATCAGTCCTCCTTAAAGATGAAGGTGTCAGGTATTTCACCGCAGCAGTGAGGAAATGGACCAAGACTCAAGACTGAATGAAGTTCATTCCACGGAAAACAGAACTAAAACATGGGAGGAAACCAAGTCTTCACTGCATTGGTAACTACCCTCAATTTAGCTGGGGCTCTGAATTTTTTGGGGGGCGGGGGCTAAAAAAATTTTCCTTCTGGCTCAAGAGAGTTTGAGTTGGGCTTTCTGTCAGTTTTAGTTGCAAGAAGCCTAGCACCAGATCTGAAGAATGTGTGAGACTATTTTTATTGGTAGAAAAGGTAAAATTTGAGATTCCTCCTCCCTGTTGATAGATTTTTTAACTCTTTTTTCTGTTATATCATGTATCTTATTAATAAAATCCCTTCTGAACTGTTTCATTATTTTTTAAATTTTTTAAAATTTTATTTCAAAGAGGGTAAAATTAAACACAACAAAACAGATCAGAAGAAAACAATGTAAGAGACACAGATTTCAAAACAAGACAACAGATCTTCACTGTCTACCATATTGTCTCTTTTTTCCTTCTAATTAGTTGTTCATATCTTCACACACAATGAATTCATACAAAACAAAATAGTATCAAACTGATCTGAACAGGATGATGAAGGCATTTAAGGTCTTCAGAACCAGACAATTTATAAAGAAGTCAACAATGGCTGTCACAGTGTCTCTCATTCTCTTCAAAATAGCTGTCCATACCTTCATGTATGTTGAAATTAAACAATACAAAACAGATGAAAATCACTCTGAACAAAGAATAATAGTATTGCTAGATTTCACAGCATGACACTACGGAATCAGCATTGGGTACCTTAGTGTCTCTTTTTCTTCAAAGCAGCTGTTCATTTCATCGTGCATTGTATAATCAATTCTCATAAACTGTTTAGGAGAAGTTCTATGCATGTATAATTCTCTACATGTATGCCTATCCTTTCTGTATTAGAGGGAAAAACAAAACAAATTCTTAGAAAAACATGAAGCAAAAAAGACAAATAAATTACAATAGCAAAGAGCCCAAAACACTGACAATACAGGCCTTCAAAACAAGGTGGGAGGAGCATGACTGGGATTGTTATTGGTAGATTTTGAATCATTGCTTTTCCACAAAGTAGTTTTGTTCTATTTATTTTTAGTACATGTTTGCAGTATGTAATGATCACATTCCTTGTGAGGAGCTGGTACATGTACATAACTCATCTTCATTCTTTGTTCATCTCCTTTCTCTTCCCTCCTTCCCTCCTCCCTCTGTCTCTTGGCCTGTTTCCCAGTTGAAAAAAAATCTATCTCCCTACCTCCTATTTTCTATCTTTTATTTTCTTCTTTATTTATACTTTGGATTACTCATAGAAGAGAAATCATGTAATATTTAAGATTTTCTGTCTGATTTATTTCACTTAACACTGTGGTCCCAAAGTGCATCCATTTTCCTACAGATGACAAATTAAACCTTTTTCCCATCCACATCAGCACAAAGACTCAAAAGTGTGTTATATCACTGGCGCTCAAGTGTGGTAACCCCTACTTACCCTCATTCTCCATTTCTACATGTGACTGAGGAAAATAAGAGTTAAATAGAAAAATGAGGAAGAATTCTTCAGGACTTTTCTACTTACCCAACATACAGCGACCATTACATATATAGTAGGTAGTTAGTAAATACTTGTGGAAGGACTAAATGAAGAGAAGGACATTCCCTATGTACAACTAATCATTTCTTTTCTTTTTTCTTTCTTTTTTTCTTATTACTACTTCAAACAGAGCAAACAGTACAAGAGATGATTGATTTTACTAAGTTATACTCAGCACAGGCTACATCTGCTGGGGCTGGTGCTGGCCTTTTAGTATAAGAGGGACACAGGGTACTTGGAAATGGTACAGGGATTAGACCAGTGATCGGGTAGAAAGCATGGCACATTAGTCCAGGGCAATAGAACTGACAGCAGCAAGGAACACTACTAGTGAACAGATAGATGTTCAGAATCTCAGCTTTTAAGATCACCTGATCTAATAACCTGCTTATGTCACAGAAGAGAAACCTAAGGCTTGCAGAACTGAGGGAAAGATGGGAAATGCCAATACACTTGTGATGCATTCAAGGTCACTGCTTTCCAAACTACGGGTCAACACCTCCTTGTGGATTGTGATTAATGAGTGGGTTTGGTCCATTTTTATTAATGAAGAAGAGATGATGGAACAGAATAAAAAGAAGCAAAATCTGCATTTTTTTGTAACCATAGTAGGTACTCTTGCATACATTTTTTGTTTCAGTGTATACAAAGACACACAAATATACATGGTGTGCACTGGGTCAGGATGTAAAGTGTATCCCACTCTGTGAATTAAGTTTTTAAAGGTCTGTAAATTGCAGATGGAGGCAAATGTCAGCACGAGTGACTGATAGCATTCAGAGTCCCACAAGTAGATCTGCCCAAGATCTGAACTCACGTCCAAAAACAGAGAATGCAAAGTTACTCAATCATCAGAGCCACCAAGAGAGGTTTCTCTCTCATTTTTTAACTAGTTATAGAGATTAGTGGGTTTCATTTTTGGCAGAGTCAGACATACACATAACATAGTTTGATCATTTTTACCCCCTCATACTCTCCTGCCCCACACTCCCTCCAGTTTCATATTTTTGGTGGGTTTCAGAGATTATATATCTTGCTCATATCCATCCCCTATTACTTGCATTCTCTAATGGCTTAAGATGTTGAACATTCTTTCATATACTCAAGGATCATTTGTATTTCTTTTGACAAATGTCTGTTTGATTCATTTGTTCATTTATTGAGTAGGCTATTTATTTTGGGGGGGGTTAAGCTCTTTGTGCATTCTAGATATTAATCATTTCTTTGGAAGAGTATATGGCAATAATTTTCCCCATTCTACAGGCTGTCTCTTTATTTTCTTAGCTATTTCCCTTGCTGTGAAGAAACTTTTTAATTTTATGCAGCCCCATTTTCTGATTCTTGCTATTATTTCCTGTGCCATTGGAGTCCTTGCTGGAAGCCTTTGCCAATGCCTGTGCTTCAAGAGTTTTCTATCTTTTTGTTTTTCAGTAGTTTCAAAATTCAGAGTTTTTTGTTTGTTTCTGTTTTTATTTGTTTTTTTGTTCTGGCTGTGTGTTTCTTTTTGGTTTGTGTTTATTTTTCTTGAGACAGAGTCTCACTATGGAGTATAGTCTCAAACTCATGACAATACTCCTGTCTCAGCCTCAGAGTGCTAGTATTACAGGCATGCACCACCACAGCTGGCAAAATTTCAGGTTCTCTACCTAAGTCTTTGATCCAACTTTAATTGATTTTAGTACAGGGTGAGTGATAAGAATCTAGTTTCAGTCTTCTATAGCACGATCTGTTAAAGACACTGCCTGTTTTCCAGAATATTCTTTTAGGTAATTTGTCCAGAATCAAATGTCAGTACTACAATGAGTTTGTGTCTATGTGTCTTCTCTTGTGTTTCTTTAATCTATGTCTATTTTTTTTGTGCCAGTAACATGTTTTATTATTATGGCTATGTAGTATACTTTGAAAACAGGCATTGAGATGCTTCCAGACTTGCTCTTTTTGCTTGGGGTTTTTAGCTTTGGTTACTCTGGGTCTTCTATGTCTCCATATGAATTTTAGGACTTTTTTAGTTCTGTAAAGAATGTCGCTGGTATTTTGATGGAGATTGCATTGAATATGGAGATCACTTTTGGTACTAAGACCTTCTTGACAACATTATTTTAATCCCTGAACATGGGAGGTCTTTTCATTTTCTGGTGTCCTCTTCAATTTTTTCTTCAGTGTTGTGAAATTTTCATGGTAGCAGTCTTTCTTTCACCTCCTTGAGTCCTGGGTATTTTATTTTATTTTAGCTATTGTGAATGGAATTACTTTTCTGGTATCTTTTTAAGCTAGTCCATCACTGGTGCATACTGAAGCTATTAATTTTTTAATGTTAATTTTTACAACCTAGTACATTGCTAATATTATTCATCAGTTCTAAAAGTCTTGTGGTATAGTCTGGAAGCTCTTTTAAGTACACTATCATATCCTCTGCAAATAAGGATAACCTGACTTCTACTTTTTCTACTTTTAAAATTTTATTTAAAGAAAAAAAGTAAAATTTCAAAACACAACAATAAGGGGGTAACAATGGTACATAAATTGCATAGTGTTATCTTCAAATCAGTTACTCATAGTACAAGACATCTGCATTTAATCACTTGAACATTAACACAAATCTTTCTCTCCCATGAGGCCAGAGAAATCAGTAGTATAACTGTCTTACTATCTTTTACGTATATATATATTTAACATATATATGTATATATATATATATATAGTTTCAGCTTCTTATACTAGTGAGATAATACAATGTTTACACATTCATGTCTGATTTATTTCACTAATGAATATGGTCTCACGTTGCATCCATTTACCTATAAAAGTCTCAAATTTATTTTTCTTTATGGCTGAGTAGTACTCCATTGTATAAAAATACCACATCCTTTTTATCCATTCCTCAGTTGATGAGCATTTAGGTTTTTTCCAGTATCTGACTATTAAAAATTGTGCTACTATAAACATGGGTACACGTCACTGTGGTATGATGTTTTTAATTCTTCTGGGAAAATAGCCAAAAGAATAGCTATGTCAAATGGGACCTCAAATCCTAGGTTTTTTAGAAATCTCCACACTGATTTCTATAGTAGTTGCACCAGTCTACACTCCTGAAAAGAGTGGAGAAGGATTCCTTTTCCCCCATAACCTTTCTGGCACTTGTTTTGGTGAATTTTTTAATAATACCCATTCTTTCTTGGGTGAGGTGGAATCTGAGAGTTGTTTTAATTTGCATCACTTAAAAGATCAGTGGTGTTGAACATTTTTTCATATACTGATTTTCTGTTTGTATTTCTTCATCTGTGAAGTGTATATTCACTTTTGGATTAGGTCCTGAAATTTTGGAGGACTGATTTTTTTTTTTTTTTTTTTTAGTTCTTTATATGTTCTTGATAGTAATCCTTTGTCTGAGGAACACTGGCAAATATTTTCTCCCACATTGTGGGTTGTCTCTTCACTCTGTTGGTGGTTTATTTTGCTGTGCAAAAGCATTTCAGTAGGATGAGATCCCAGTTGTTGATTCTTTGTGATAGTTCTTATGCAATTGAGATTCTAGTCATAAAGTCTCTGCCTACACCAATGTCTTCAGAGTTTTACCTACTCTATCTTCCAGTGGATTTATTGTTTCTGTTTTAATATTGAGATCTTTGACCAATTCTGAATTTAATTTAGTGTCTGGTAAAAGATATGGATCCAACTTTAATCTTGAGCATGTGTAGAGCCTGTTTCTCCAGCACCATTTATTAAAGAGGCCGTCTTTCTTCCAGTGAATTTACTACCTTTGTCAAAGACAAGATGGCTTAGTGTGTCTGGAGTTCTTTCTGTATCTTCAGATCTATTTCATTGATCTTTTGATATGTTATTTTTGGTTGTTTATTTGTTTTGTTTTTGCTAGTACCATGCTGTTTTTATCACTGTGGCTTTATAGTATAATTTCAAGTCAGGGATTGTGATACTTCCTGTCATGCATTTGTCACCCAGGATTGCCTTTACTATTCTAGGTCTCTTCTCTTTCAGAGGAATTTAGGATAGTTTTCTCTAATTTTGTGAGGTAAGTTACTGGAATTTTGATTGGAATTGCATTGAATCTGTATAACAGTTTTGGAAGTGGGCCATTTTCACTTTATTTGTTCTTCCTACCTAAGGGCATGGGGTATCTCCCCATTTTCTAATATCTTCTTCAATCTCCTTTTTCAGAGTACTTTAGTTTTCAATGTAGAGGCCTTTTAAATCCTTTGTTAGACTGATTCCTAGGTATTTCATTTTTCCAGGAAGTTTTTTTTGTTTGTTTTTGGTTTTGTACCAGGGATTGAACTTATGACCTTATGCTTGCCAGGCAGGCACTTTCACCACTGAGCTAAATCCCTGGCCCCTAGATATTTCATTTTTGTGGATACTATTGTGAAAGCTGTTGTTTCCCTGATTTCTCTCTTTGTTAGATTGATTCTTAAATATTTCATTTTTTTGGATGTTATTGTAAAAGATATTGTTTCCTTGATTTCTCCCTCAGTGAGTTTGTTATTCATGTACAGGGGGCTATTAGTTTTTTTGAGTGTTAACTTTGTAACCAGGTACACTACTGAATTTCCTTATTAAATCTAGAAGTCTTTTTGTCGTTTTGGGGTCTTCTAAGTAGAGTATCATGTCATCTGTAAATAACAATAATTTAACTTCTGCCTTTCCCATCTTTATTCCTTTTATTTCTGTCTCTTATCTGATTGCTCCAGCTAAAGTTTCCAGGACTATGTTGAATAAGAGTGGAGACAAGTGGACATACTTGTCTTGTTCCTGATTTTAGAGTGAAAGCTTTCAGTTTTTGTCCATTAAGTATGATGTTGCTTTTTGGTTTGTCATAGATGGCTTTTATAAGATTGAGATAAAGACCATCTAGTCCAATTTTTTGTAGGGTTTTTATCATTGTTATGGTTGATACATTGTGGCAACTTGAGAAGTTTATAAGTTCTGAGTTTAGAAGTAACTGAGACTAAGCAGAGAACTAAGATCCTTGCTTTGCAAACATCCTCATCTTGTGCAAGAGGAGAGCACAGAGATTTGTGAGTGCTACATCTGCCCTGCGCGGGGAGGTGGCCTGTGTATAATGTATGGAAGGGAAAAAGCCTTGCTCTCCCCCTTTTGCTCTGGCTGCTGCCTTGAAGTGTTGCCCCAGTACCATGCCACCCTGCCTTACAACCAGCTGATGATAGACTAAAACCTCCAAAAACTGTAAGCTAACTAAACCTTTTCTTCCCTCCCAGCAATAAGAGAAAAGTGATCAAGACAATCATGAATGGGTGCTAGATTTGTCAAAAGTTTTCTCTGCATCTGTTCAGATGATCATATGATTTGTCCTTGGCTCTATTAATATAGTATATTACATTTATGGATTTACAAATGTTGAACCATCCTTGAATCGCTGGGATGAATCCCACTTGATCATGGTGTATAATCTTCTTGATGATTTGCTACATTCTGTTTGCCAATATCTTATTAAGGATTTTTGCATCAATGTTCATTAGGGATATTGGCCTGTAATTCTCTTTCTTAGTTGGGTCCTTCTCTGGTTTTCGTATCAGGGTAATGCTTGCTTCCAGGAATGAATTTGGAAGTATTGCTTTCTGTTAAGTTTCATTAAAGAGTTTGAGAAGCAGTGGTGTTATGTCTTCACTAAATTTCTTATAGAATTCAGCAGTGAATCCATCAGGGCCTGGGATTTTCTTCATTGATAGGTTTTTAATTACATCTTCAATTTCATTTGTTGATATTGAGTTACTTAGGATTTTTATATCTTCTTGATTCAGCTTTGGAAATTCATATGTATCTAGGAATCTGTTCATTTATTCTGTATTTTCCATCTTGCTGGAATACAAGTTACTTAAGAAGTTCCCAGTACTTACATAATCCTAGCAAGCGTAAAATATCCAGGCTTCAGCTATTTAGAAAAATAAGATGCTACACATGTAGGCCAGTCGCTGATCTTGAATGGTTACCTTTTTAGGCCTGTGTAGTTTTCTCTTCAAGAATTTTATTTACTTAAACTAACAATCTCAAGCTATATAAAACTTTAAGAGATATAATGCTATCAAACACAGAATGAACTCATACTCAAGATAAACTATACAAAACATAATACACAGGTTTAGTGAATTCAGGTAAGTCCTAGCCATCCTTTCCTTTTCATATCCATAGTTACAAAGTTCACTAAAAACACATTTGTAGTGCTGGGGATTTAGCTCAGTGGCTTAAGTGCCTGCCTGGTAAGCATGAGGTTGTGAGTTCAATTCCTGGTACAAAATAAATTTTTTGTAAATCTGCCATTTTCATTTAAATATAGTTTGACTGTGCTAAATAAAGAACAATTGTTGAAAAGATTTTTTTCTTTTGTTTTTTGAGACAAGGTCTCACTGTGTAGCCCAGGCTGGCCTCGGACACACAGTGATCCTCCTGCTTCAGGCTCCAACAACTGTTAAAATTTTAAATCAAATTCCATTAACCAAATTAATCTCTTCTGCGTCCCATCATGCAGAGAGCCTCGGGAATGTTACAGGGTGTGACTGCTGGATGTGAGGTCTTGCTATGTTACTTTCAAAGCTTTAGTTTAGCTCCCTTCACAGAGCAAGGTGACTTCAGGATGGCCTGAAGCAAGTGTTTTTTTCCATTTTTTGGTTGAGGCTATTTGTGAAGAAACTGTCCAACTTTCCATCTATTTATAATCTGTATAGAAAGCAGCTACAACATATAAATAAGCAGCAGGTGTATATAGAATGCTTCCCTGCATTTCAGTAGATTGCACAAATTCATGATCTGAGCCAGGTAAGACGTTCGATGTAAGAGCCCAAGGTAAACAGTTTCAAACAACCAAGCACTCGAAAAGCATGTATTTATGTTTCATCTTCTTAAAAAAAAAGTTTTGTTAGACACAAAATGTATAAATGTAGTGTATGCACTGATTCTGAGGTTAAAAAAGAAAAGCCCAGAATTGTAACTCAGCCTTTTCAAAAAGTCTCCACATTTCAAGAAGCAAACTGGCTTCCTGGGTTAGCTGTGGCTATCACTTAGCAGAAGTGTCCATGTCATTCCCATCCCTGTTCTGGGGTGCTAGCCATATGCAGGGAGCTCCCGGTGATTGCTCTCAAGGCCATGCCACGTGTGCAACAGAATGTACATATGCCTGGGCCCTGCACACCTTTGCCGAGCTGCACGTGCTCAGCTTGGAGTCGCTGCAGTGCACCCAGACCCCTCCTTCAGGATTACAGCAGTGGGCCATGCTACGGAACCCTTTCCCATGGTGCATCACGATGGTAGCAAGTCACAGAGAAAGCGCTGGAGTCTGAGTGCTTTCCAGGTCTCTCTACAGCAATAGGGCTCCATGTTTAAGATCTCCTCAAAGCCACCATGAACACTGACCTTCTCTCGGTTAGTACGTCCTGATCACTTAGGAACTTGATGCAGGTGGCAGAGCGGTTTTTCCTGGCTTCTGTGAGTATGATTCACTTTGAGCAGAATCTCCCATGCTTTGAGTTACAGCAGTCACACACGTAGTGTTTTCCTGCTAAAGCTTCAGTTTCTGTGACTTTAGCCATCATTTCAGTAACCAAACATGACTGTGAGGTAGCATGTTTCCCACTGCATTGGTATCTTTCTGGAAATTCCAGTGATGTCCCAGAAAAATTCTGTGGGGTTTGGTTTCTTGTCACATACAAGACTTGTAACCTTGCACACCTTCGAGGTCAGCCTTGCTCCAGCTGGCCCTGGGCATCCGAGGGCCAGTCCTTGCCTGGTCTTGCACACCAGATCTTTGCTCCACAGTCTGTAGATGTTTGTCTCGGGAGGGAGGTACCTTTTCTATTTTTAATCACTTTTACTTTTTCTTTTGCATCATTGTTCTAGCTAAAATTTCCAAGACCTATGTTGACCAGGTCTACTGAGAGTGGACATCTTGTCTTCTTAGAGAATCAAGGGAGATTTTTTAAAAATACAGAGTCCTAAACCCCACTATCAGAGATTCTGTAAGATTCTCAGGTGATTTTTGTGTTTTTAGGGCCTTTCCCAGGGACTTCTCATGCACAGATTCAGTTTAGTTGCCTTTGAAGCACATCAGCAAACATCTGTCCTCCTTGAGAATCTGTCTGTCTAAGGCTGCAAGAGTGATGACAACACATAATTGACACTGGCTAATACAGCTGCTTCTGCATGTATTATTTCCCTTAGAAGATCAATTCTTTGAGGTCAGGCTCTTGCTGTCTCCCAGGAGGCCCCATATCTCCAGTGCTGGGACAAGGATTTGGCCCAAAATAAGCTTTTAATGAAGACTTGAGGAAAGATTTTCTTCCTAAAAGTAACATTTCTGTCTGAGTCAGTTACATAGTAACCATGTCATCTAACTATGTTCTGTAGTCCCTCTCCTTGCCTGTAGAATGAAAATTAGGGTTTTTCTGTGGAGGTTAAATGAGATAATGCACAGCTAACATTTAGCAATCTGTCTGACATATTGAAAGCCTTAGAAATCAGGGCAATGTTCTGTTGTGATTCTTGATGTTATTTTTCTTGTCAAATATAGCAAGTGATCAGTACATACCAACTGCTTCAGTAAAAAAATGGAGTGATGTATTGAAAAAGAAAGTGATTAGTAGGATTGTGCAATTCTGTCCACGAATGGTGAGAAACTTTCTTGTTCAGGTCTCAAGTATGTATTAAATGATAATCTGTCTGCCACATAAAGACAGTCTCGACTAAAATGAAAGTGAAGGCAGAGGGACATCCAAGCATAGAATCCATACCGGGTTCCGACACACAGATCAAACAAAATTACCCTGGGGTGACATCAGGGGAACCAGTAGAATCCTGCTTCAGGAATTTTTCTGAGAAAAAGAAAAAAAAATAAGTCACGTAAGTGTCTCTTTAGTCTCAGAGCATGACCAAATGCACTACTTGTAAGCAACTCTGTAATATTCAGTTTCCTAGTGAGGATTTCTAACTTGGGAGAGGAACTGCACCAGAATGGTAGCATACACCTATCACCCCAGCACTTTGGAAAGCTGAGGCCGGAGGATCAGAGGATCACATGTTCAAGCCCAGCCTGAATAATTTAGTGAGATTGTATTCTTCTGTCCTCTCTTCTCCCCTCTTCCTTCCTCTTTCCTCCTTTTTTTCCTCTGTCTTCTTTCCTCCCTATCTTTTAGGTGGAGTAGTTCCAGAAAGTCTCCAGAAGCCAGTATCAGTAATCAAGAAACCAACTCTTCCTTACTTGCACCTACACAATGTGTGTGCCCCACAGCTGACACTGGGAGTCTGCTTTGGTCAGCACAGTGGAAAGTGCTAAATATGCACAGAGTAGTGGCCAACTGCGTCTTCTCAGGCCCCTCCCAGGAAGCCTGAGGCATCTCCCTGCCACCTGCCATCTACACACTCTGCAGGATCAGCCTAATAAACACAAGTCCCAAACAGTTCAACCTTGCATTAGTTCTCTGTCTTCCCACAGGTAGCTGATCGTAGAGTGTGTATCGGTGCTGGTGAATTTGAGATTCATTTTATATGGCCCCTGTTGGGCCGAAGAGATGAAAGTTGAGATCATTTTTATATACCTATCACAGTTCCCCACAACAATATAGCATTGGTTTTATGAAACATGAGACTATGCTCTTATAAAACATGTGATTCTTGGATTCTTGTTATTAAATTGTTGGATTCTTGTGAGTGAAATTAAAAACTTGTTGAGTAGTGTTGTCACCTTCTAATTCTGAAGATACTATAAGGGGAGCCTAGAATGGCAATTTATTATTGTTTTTACAAACCTGTAACAGTAATAAAAATCATGTGCACATATGTGCTAGGTGTCTCTATTTAAGTGGTCTTTGAATGCACATCCCCAGAAGAACTAACAGGAGAAAGAGGAAGGGTTTGCAGTGCACTATCACATTTACTCTTATGCGTCTCAGGATGTGGGTGCATCCTCTCTTACTGATGATGCCTTTTTCTCACTACCCAACTTGTCTTCTCTGAGTTCTCTTCTGACATAAGTAAAAAGATATAAGAATTCTGACTTTAACTTTTTGTGAGTTTTTGTTAAACTCACAAACACTCCCCCTCCAGCATGTTTTAGCACACATTTGTACTCACAAGACACTCCCTGCACCCAATAGCACAATGCAAGAACAAAAGAATTCCAGCTTGACATCTAAGACCTGGGTTGGAGCCGTAGTTCTGTCCTTTAATAACCCAAAGAATTTAGGGCCATTTTGCCACATTTTTGAGCTCAGAACCCTCATATTAAAATGCAGATATCTTTTCTGAAATTCCCGTGGCAAGATGCTTGTGCAGATTAAATGAGATGAGGGATGTAAGAGTAACTACAAGCAATGATTTCCAAACCACTGCCAAGGAATTTGTAATTCTTCCTTCCTGTTTGCATTCTTGCTTGATATTTTGTTTTCTGTATTCATTACATAACTCTTAGAAAATGCAATTATCTTGGGTTTGTACCAACAAACACAAGGAGATTTTCACCCTGGTCCAAGGAAAATTGCCTGCTTCATTTTCTGGACATTTAGAAGTCTTAAATTTGGGTGCTTAGGGCCAGGGTTGGCAACACCAGATGCCTGGACTACATCTACTGAGACATTTATTTTTTTTACTCAAGTGGTCCCAATGGCAGACATTTCACTTTAGGAAAAGCAGGCAGAAGTCAAGAGTACACAGTTTCCGTGTCTTCCAATGAATCAAGGATCCTCATGTCTTCCTGCTGCCCCACTGGGGTCTAGAGCACTCTATGACCCCATAGAGCAGGGCAAATGCTGTCTAATGACGTCTTCCTTGCTAGCTGAACTCACCACGGACTGGTACAGAACCAGAGTGTCAACGAATGGACCTGAAAAGAGACACAATAAACTGTCAGCATACTGAGATGAACATATAAAAAAGTCAAAGGAGTCCCTCTCCAAAATAAGGAAAACCATGTTCTAATGTGGGGGCTGTTGAGAGAGAAGAAAAGAACACAAGTGTTCTTAATGCATATTCATCCAGAAAGTGTTTTGAACCATTCTTTCCCATTCTCAGTAGCTACAGAATACTTTTGGTTGAACTGTTCAGTCAACTCTTGAGGACAGCATTGGGTACGCAGGGAGCATGTCCTTTATCTGTTTCCCCAAACATGTGCTTGGCCTTTACTGCATGCTAGTCATTGTGCCAAGTGTTTTAAAGACATTTCTATTCTACCTGCCCAGTCATGATATAACGAAAGGTGTACTGTTATTACAGCATCACGTAATCCAGACACTGGCCTGAGGACATGGGATCAAGGTCAGAGCCAGGATTCAAGCTCTAAGAACCTGATTCTCACTCTCAACCTGAAACTCTAATTCTCACATTTGGGCAAATGAATATAGTCAACCTCTAATCGGAGCGGCCCTTGGATTCTTCTTCTCAGTGTTAGTGTTTCTGAAATTCTGTATACAATGTAATTTGATCCTCTATAAAGAGACCCGTTAAAAGGGTGCTTAAATTGCCAGAGCTCATCTATCTTATGGTGATGTAATCTATTTAATTAAATCTCTCTTCCATTGTATGTGTCTTATGCATGAAAATCACAATAGTAACATTTAAAAAATCATTATATTTAAAATCACGTGACATGCATTTACTCTTTTACGACTACTAGAAATAAGAAGGAAAGAGGTTTCTCTTCATACATCAATGCCACTGATAGCTTACAAAAATCCCAATTAAAAAAATGCTCTAGACTAGAGGATTAGTGACTACCCTATGATTTCCCTTAGTGAAAGGTTCATCAAATATCTACTGAGTAAAACTAGGCACATGGTATCAAATTTAAGTCATTTGCAAGGTCAAGACCAGCTCTCTAGTCCTTATTTCAGCGACTGTTTTCTAGCAGCAGTTCCCAAAAAATTGAATTTTTGTGTTTTGAACCAAGATGTAACCCTTCCCCCTAATAATGTAATATAAATTGTGCCTTAGAGCCAGCTGTTTGTCACCCCTTGTCAGCAAGTTAGGCTCTCTATCCCTGGAGATATCTTGGCCTGTAACTGAATCAGTCTTGCCTAATGTACTCGGTCGCATGCATGTCCCAGTGGTCACGTCCTGGTGGACTACAGTGACACCAGGTTGTAGTGAGGCCTAGGAAATGGCTGATGTCACAATTAACCCTTTCACATATTTCTTAAGCCATTTAATAACTCCAAAAAAATAGCCATTGACTAGGGAAAGAAAGTAAGGAATTAACAGACACATCACCGCCCATGACTGCTTGGAAAATCCCATTAAAACACCCTCTAGAATAAAAAACAGAGTGGGTACTAATTCTAATGCAGCAAGACTGTAGATAACCCTACCACTCTACCCTCTGCATAATGAGCCTGTGGCGATGGTTATCCAATCCCATGGGCCATAGCCACCACCCACCATCCCTCATCTCAGAGGAAGAAGACGGGGTGCTGACCCTAAAATAAGCAAGAAAAGCAAAGAAATTCTGATTTCTAGGAAGACAGGAATCCTTGTTTTATGAGAACTTGATTTTCATGCTTTTAACCATAGAGTGGAATTTGATCTTGTTGGTAAGTCCATTTTTAACTCTTTCCCTGATTCATTTCATCAAGATGCATCTGAGGATACACAGGACTGTGAAGCAGCATTTAAAGGTAATACAGGCACATTGCCACTCCCCTCTGAGCTGAGCAATTCCTAAAAGGCAAGAGAAATTTTGAATCCTTTCTGCTACTACTGTTGATGGTCTGAGGATTGGGAGAAAGTAGAAATGAGGTCATCCAGTTTTCATCAGTAGATATTGAAACACTGGTCACATGGGAGTTCCTGAAGCTATAAAGAGGAACACTGCACAATCCCTTCTTTCCAAGAATTCAGTGCCGGTAAATCTCCAAAGTGCACTGAGGAATGAAACTACTAGATTGGAAATTTTGGTTTTCATTACCACAGCAACAGGTCAATAACATCGCAAAAGGAGCTAGAATAGTGCACCACTTTTGATTGTGGGTTCTGAAGTCTGCCTGCCGGGCTTTAGCCTCAGCCCCATGGTGTATGAGCTATGTATAATTGAACATATTTTCCTCACCCTCTCTAAAAACAAATCTCAGTTTTCTCATCTGTAAAATGGTGCCAATTACAGCACTGCACATTGAATTACCATTAGCTTTCAGTGAGCTGAGCCTCTTCCAAGCACAACACCTAGCTTGTAGTAAGAACACAATCAACCCTAGCCATTATTATCAGTACTATGTATTACTTTAGCTTTCAGTCTACCTGAATTGATGAAATAGTCTATGGAAAGAAGAAGTGAGAAGTGAGAAAGAAGGGTGGGAGGGAGACTATGTTTTTCTTCAAATTGATCCTAAAGAAAAATAAAATAAATCCCACTCAGAAGTGAAAAGCATATTCGGTGCCCTATTGGAGAGCACAACTGCCCCTTCCTGCTAGCCCCGCAGCCTTTTTCAATGAACAGCTGCCCTCCACTCCTTCCTGGGCCTGTCTCAATCAACAGTCTCTTGCTTGTGCCCGGAGCAGTGGCTATTTGGGGTCTACACACCTACTTCTCATTTCCTGTTCTGCTTTTACTCTATAGTCAGAAAAACATAAAAATGACAGTTGTTTGGCAAATGAGAGGCTCTACAAACCAAACAGGGCCTAAGGCATAAATGAAAACTGCCATTCAGCCAAGGAGGCTTCTCCCCAGCACAAGTGGGGAGGCTTCTGGAGGGATAATTGATGTTTGTTCAGGGGCAAGTCTAGATTTGAACACATTTTTTTTTTTAATCGAGCACCTCCTACACAGCAGATTCTTTTCCAGCACCGGAGATCCACCGTCTCTGCCTTTATGTCCAAGGGACAGACTGACAATAAGTAAGCACAGTAAAGAAATCTGCAGTCATTTAGTTAGCAACAAATGCATGATGTTAAAGCAAAACCTCCTATGGGGAGCAAGAAGAAAGGAGCTCTTCCCACAGGTGTCAGGGAAGATCTCTGCTCAGTTAAAGTTTCCAAGGTCTCAGCTGGAGTCACCACACAAGGACTCCACAGCCTGTTTCCAGCCAACAGGTAAACTTTTTTTTTTCTTTTTTGGTACTGGGGATCAAACTCATGACTGCACACTTCCAAGGCAGGGGCTTATGCTTCTGAGTTAAATCCCCAGCCCAAACAGGTAGACTTTTAAGATTAAATGAATCTCCTCTGTTCAATTCTCAGATAATAGACATTGTATGAACCCTAACATGTGCTCTGACAGTCATGGATACCAGATGTGTTCCATAAAGCTACTGGGCACATGCAACACAAAAAATTAAAAACAAAACAAAACAAAAGGTTGTACAACACTCTGGGTAGGTCACATCACCTGCTCCATGACCCATCTCTCATGACTCTGAAATAGTTGGAGCCTCCATAGTTCAATGTTTCTCTGATCCTTTGTGCACGTAGTAGTGGAAGTGATCCTTTAAACACATACCCTCTGACGGAGCCACTCTCCTATTTAAAACTGTCCAGCGGTTCCTGTAACTTCAGCTAAAAACCAGGAGCTTAAACCAACTCACAAAGAAGGCTAATGTTCCTAATATGTAACATCCCAGAAGCCAACCAAAGTGCAAGCAGCTACAAGAGCCCTTATGAACACATGACAGATATATATATATATATACACACATGTGCATTTATACATACTTTAGAAGTTTTTACACGTGTTACTGTCAATCCATATATTAAATGTGAGTAAAATTAATTTCATTCTCATAAAATTAAATGTAAATATAAGTTCCCTTTTTTCCTTTCCCAAGAGTTTGGCACATGTATCCTGAACAACAGACTTGGCATTCATGGACAGAGACATGAACAATGACCTCTTGTGAATGTGTAACACACACAAAAGTGCATTGTTCATTTCCATGTTGCTATTACACCCTGATATATGCCACATATTGGGACTTGGAAATTTCATGTAAAATTTCATTTTAGCAAAAGTAACTATAGTATAAACACAATGAAAGAAGTTGACTATTTATAGCAATCCTGATCAGATATCACTTTTGTAAAGTAAATAAATATTTTGTAATTAAGTTAGCTCAATATAGATTCATCCCCTACAATGAATTTTCTTAATCTATTGCTGTTAAAAGGAAGCCAATAAATTAGAGACTCTCAAAATCAGATTGTTTCTTGATCCATCACAATCTAATTACCTCCTCACTGTAGAATCAGGAAGAACTTTTCCATTGTGATAGAAATAACTGGTGTATTATTTGAAAACAATATTGCAGACTCAAGTAGACCTGGTGGATGAGGACAGTGTTCTGCAACTCCAGCAGATGGATACAGACAGGGGTAAACAAACTTGTCACTGTTCTGCAGACACTGGCCCTGCAGTCACATTTCTGACCTTTTGTTTATGCTGTTTCTTTCATCAGAGAAACTGCTTGCAGACTCATCTCCTCTCTCCCAGACAATTGCAAGTAAGCACATGTTCGTGCACAGGTGTGCACATGCAGCAATGTGAGCCTGCACAGACACACACGCCAAGTTGCCTGAATCTCATCTCAAATACCTCCTGACTGGTATCAGTGGAGCAAGCGATTTCAACCTATCTGAAATCACATATGCTTTTCTCTGAATCATATTTACAACAGAAATTTTAAAGTGCTGCCGGTTTTACACCTCCTACTAAATGTTGAGATCCTATATGTCTTCTTGCCATGTTTCCCACGTCATTGAGCATCCTGTGTGCAAGTGGTTAATGTTCCATAGATCTTTGTTTGGCAGATGAATAGATAGTTGCTTTACCATCCAACAACTTCCACTGCTCCTATCAAGTAAGGCAGTCCATGTTGTTTCTGAAACTATGTTTGTGGAAGTGTGTAGCAAGTCATCAAATTATTGATTAAAAGTTACCACAAATTCTTCCATGTCATTCAGAAGCCAAGATTTGCAGACAACCTTGAATGTGTACTTTTTACTTTTCAGCTCATCATTGTAACACCTTCTGACTCCAGCTAATGAAATTAGTGGGTGCTCTCACCCAGCAGTGCATCAGAGAGCCCAGGCCAAAGAGGACAGTACCAGAGCAGCGCACACAGGATCCTTCCTTGGGCAATGCCTCACCTCCATGTCCCGGGGAACTCCTCTCTGTGCTGCCATGGACAGGTTCTCCTCAGACACAGATCAGAACCATCTGTTCAAAGAGCACAGTCACCATCTTTTCAAACTTATTTTAAAAAGAAAGAAAAATAACAATACAGAATTTCAAAACAAGGTAATAGGAATTTAACACAGATTAATATATTGCATATGGTTATCTTCAAAGTAGTTGCTCAGATTATGAGACATAAGACATAATGAACCCCGCTTGGTCATAATGTATAATCTTCTTGATGATTTGCTGCATTCTATTTGCTAGTATTTTATTGAGAATCTTTGCGTCTATGTTCATTAGTGAGATTGGCCTAAAGTTCTCCTTTTTGGTTGGGTCTTTCTTTTGGTATCCAAGTAATACTTGCCTCCAGGAATTATTTAGGGAGGACTGCTTTCTTTTTAATTTCATTGAAGAATTTAAGGAGTATTGGTATCAAGTCTTCTCTAAATGTCTTATAGAATTCAGCTGTGAATCCACCAGGACCTGGGCTTTTCTTTGTTGGTAAGTTTTTATTACATTTTCAATTTCAATAGCTGATATTGGGTTATTCAAAATTGCTATATCTTCTTGGTTGAGCTTTGGTAATTCATATGTTTCTAGAAATCTGTCCATTTCCTCTGTGTTTTCCTCTCTATGTGAGTAGAGATTTTCCAAGTAGGTGTTCATGATCTTTTGAATTTCCATGGGATCTGTAGTAATTTCCCCCTTTTCGGTCCTTATTGCATGAATTTGGGTTTTTTCTTTCTTTTTCTTTATAAGGTTAGCTAGAGGCTTGTCAATTTTGTTTATTCTCTCAGAAAAACAGCTTTTTGATTCATTAATTCTTTGTAATTTTTTTTTAGTTTCAATTGCATTGATTTCTGCTCTAATCTTTACAATTTCCTCTCTTCTCTGAGCTTTAGATTTAACTTGCTCTTCTTTTTCTAGAAACTTGAGATGCAGCATTAGATTGTTTATTTGTGCTCATTCTGTTTTCTTGATATGACAATTTATTGCTGTATATTTCCCTCTTAAGACTACTTTCATTGCATCCCACAGATTACAGTATGTTGTGTCTGCATTTTCATTGAATTGTAGGTATTGCTTTATTTCTTCTTTAATTTCCTCTGTAACCCACTGGTTATTCAAAAGGTTGTTATTTAATTTCCATGTATTTATGCCAGTTTTGCAATTTCTTTTGCCATTAATTTCCAGTTTCAGTGTGCTATGGTCAGAGAGTATGCATGGGATAATTTCAATAACTTTGCATTTACTTAAGAATGTTTTATGGGATAATACATGGTCTATTTTGGAAAATGTCCCATGGGCAGCTGAGAAGAATGGTGGGTGGAACACTCTATAAATATCTACTAAGTCCAATTGCTCACAGGTATGATTCAGTTCTATTATTTCTCTGCTGATTTTTTTGTCTAGTTGATCTATCTCTTTGTGACAGTGGGCTGTTAAGATCACCTGTAATAACTGTGTTCTTGTATATTTGGTTTTTCATGTCCTTTAGTATCTGTCTTATATAGTTGGGTGCTCCTGTGTTTGGTGCATATATATTTATAATTGTTAGTTCTTCATCTTGAATTTTTCCACTTATGAGTATGTAGTGACCTTCTTTGTCTCTTTTAATCATTTTAGATTTGAAGTGCACATTGTCTGCAAATAGAATAGTTACCCCTGCTTTTTTCTGGGTTCCCATTTCCTGGAATACTGTTTTCCATCCTTTGACTTGTAATCTATGAGTTTCTTTTTGAGTCAGATATGTTTCTTGTATACAGCATATTGTGGGGTCCTGTTTCTTGATCCATTCTGTCAACCTGTTTCTTTTGATATGTGAATTGAGCCTATTTACATTTATAGATATCATGGATATGTACTGGATTGACTTTAACATGTTACGTTACTGTTGTTAGTTTCCTGCTTTTCTCCCTTGTTTACTTTCTTCTCTAGCCCGGTGATTTCTTTCTGTTGTTCTGGAGATTGTGGTCATTTTTATCTCTATCTAGGATGTCCTTCAGCACTCTTTCTAAGATTGGTTTGGTGGGTATGAATTTCTTTAGTTGTTCTTTGTCATGGAAGTATCTTGTTTCTCCATTAAATTTGAAAGACAGTTTTGCTGGGTATGTCAGTCTGGGTTGAAAGTTGTTTTCTTTTAGGGCTTGAAATACTTCACTCCAAGCTCATCTTAACCTGAAGATTTGTGCTGAGAAGTCTGCTGTGATTCTAATAGGCTTTCCTTAATAAGTGAGTTGTGTCTTTTCTCTAATAGCTTTTAGTATTCTGTTTTTATGCTGTATGTCTGAGATCTTAATTATTATATGTCTGGGTGTTGGTTTATGTTGGTTATGACTGTGTGGCATTCTATATGCCTCACTTATTTGTATATCTGATTTTTCCCCCATGTTTGGGAAATTTTCTGCCATTATTTCTGTGAACAGCTTAGTTATATCCTTTGCATTGTCTCCTGCCTCCTCACTAATGCCTATTACTCTATCATTGTTTCTCCTGGCATCATCTTGTAGCTGTTGGATTGTCATTTCATGCTGCTTTGTTGTTTTTGTAAGTTCTACCCTTTCAAGATCGCTATCTGCGATCCTGTCCTCAAGGTCTGAAATTCTATCCTCAGCTTCATTTAAATGGCTTTGCAGGCTTTCAATGCAATTTTTTGTTTCTTGCATATCTCTTTCAATTTGTTTCATAGATTCTGCTTGTTTTCTGCATTGTTCATTCACAGTTTCAATCAATTTCCCATGCTCCTGTAGTTTCTTATCTATTTCTTCTCTAGCTATGTTGAGCAGCTCATTTACTAAGGTGTTACTTTTGTCTTTATATAAAACATTATTTCTAATTTGAGTTCCTCTATAGCCTCATGGATTTGTTTCTTTACTTCATTTGCTATCTTTTCAGAGATTTCTGGTGTATGAATTTTAGGGTCCTCTATTTCATCATCGCCTGCACTTGCCCCTGATGGACTAGATGTTTGGGATTGCATTTTGCCTTTTCGTTTAGTCATTTTCACCTTTTGGGTGAATTTCTGGTCTTTCTATTCCAACGGTCACAATGTTCTGCAGTGTGTGTTTCAGGGTTCTACTGTGTGGTTGATGTTTGTCAAATTGCTGGGTACCACAGTGAAGAGGGATCTAGTCTCCTGAATTCCTCCTACTGTGCCTGTTGGGTGAGTCCTGTATTCTTTCTGGGCTAACTAGTCCAGAAGTATTGATGTAGGGCAACTCTTAGCTCCTGCTGTTGTTATATCTTCAAGTTGTAGCAGGTCACCAGGTCTCCCTGGCTATTGTGTTTGTGTCAGCTGAGGCCCTACTGTGTCACTGGGGGTCTCATAAATTCTTTTAATTTCCTCTGTTGGGGTGGGGTGATATTGGCACATTCCTCAACCTGTCTGATGTTCTCTGTGTGGAGGGAGGGGGTTACCCACTCTCTTGCCAGGTTAGCCAAGGTCTTACACTTGGAGGGAGCTTCACTTCCTCTATTTACCCACTGCAGACCTCTATTTTATGGGGAAACTCACCACACTGACTGAAGCCTGATGAGGTCTTCTATTTGGGTGAGGGGTTCCTGAGCCTCTCATCAAGCCAGCATGATAGTCCACTGTAGTCCAGTGTTCCTGGTGGAAGGGAGGGTCCAGCAGATATGGTCACAGGCATCTCAGGCCTGTGGCAGGCTTCCTAGATGTTCCTGGAGGAGGGGCAGACAGCAGCAGCAGTCCCAGACACCTCAGGCCCTCTGCCACTGGTCCCCTTAATGTTCCCTGTGGGCAAATGGCGGGCCTAGCACTCCCGAGCAGCCCCGGCTCTCAGCAGCTCCCCGCGATGTTCCCAGTCCCAAACAGCCCAGGCTGAGCTGCCAGTCTCTGTGAGGTTCCCTCTGTATTTCTTGAATGACCAATTATTTTGAATATTTTTTCATATATTTATTTGCCATTTGTATTTCTTCATCTGAGAAGTATGTACTCATTTCTGATGCCCATTTTTGCACCAGGTCTTTGAATTTGCAGTGGGTCTGATTTTTTTTTCACTCCTTTAAATGTTCTAGATAAAAGTCCTTTGTCTGATTGACAGTTGGCTACAATCTTTTCCCATTCTGTGGACTTCCTATTCACTCTGTTGGTGATTTCTTTTGATGTACAAAAACTTCTTAGTATGATGAAATTCAAGCTGTTGATTCTTTGAAGTACTTTCCATGCAGCTTGCCTTTTGTTCAAGAACTCTTTGCCAACCCCTATGTCTTCAAGATTTCTACCTACCTTATCTTCTAGTAGTTTTAGTGTTTCTCTTTTAATATTTAAATCTTTGATCCATTTTGACTTTAGTTTTGTGCATGGTGATAGACATGCTTCAACTTTTAGTCTTTGGCATTGGAAAGCCAGTTTTCACAGCACCACTTATTTGAGACTATCTTTCTTCTAGTGAACCTGTTCAGTCCTTTTGTCAAAGATAAATTGGCTGAGTGTCTTTGTAGCTGTGTCTGTATCTCATCTGTTCCATTGATCCTCAGATCTGTTTTTGGTTTGTTTGTTTGTTTGTTTGTTTGTTTGTTTGTTTTTGCCAGTACCATGCTGATTTTATCACAGAGCTTTGCAGTATAATTTCAAGACAGGGATTGTGATTCTTCCTGCCTTGCCTTTGGCTCCCAGGATTGCCTTTGATATTCTAAGTCTCTTCTTTTTCCAAATGAATTTTAAGAATACTTTCTCTATACCTATGAGGTATGTTAATGGTAGTGTAATTGGGATTGTATTAAATTTGTATGACAGTTTGGGAGTATGGCCATTTTCATTATATTAGTTCTTCCTATCCAAAGCAAGGGATATCTTTTCATTTTCTGTGATCCCCTTCAGTCACTTTTTTTCAGAGCATTAGCATTTTCAATATATAGATCTTTAACATTCTTTGTTAGATACTATATGTTTCTTTTTTTTGGATGGTATTGTGAAAGGTGTTATTTCCATAATTTCTCAGTTTTTTGTGTACAGAAATGCTATTGATTTTTGAGCATTGACTTTGTATCTAGCTATGCTGCTGAATTTCCTTATTAACAATAGTTGACTTTTGACGGGGTTTTTTGGATTCTTCTATGTAAATAATCATGTTGTCTGCAACTAATGATAATTTAACTTCTTCCTTTCCCATGCTTATTTCTTTTATTTCTCTCTCTTATCTAATTTCTTTAGCTAATTTTTCCAGAATTATGTCAGATAAAAGTGGTGATAATGAACATCCTTGTCTTGTTCCTGATTTTAAAGTGAAAGCTTTGTTTTTTTTTTTCATTTAGTATGATTTTGGTTGTTAGAATATCATAGGTGGCTTTTATCAAAATGAGGTAAGGACTATTTATTCTAATTTTCTGTAAGTTTTTTTATCATGAACAAGTGTTGGACTTTATCAAACATTTTTTTCTGAATCTACTGAGATGATCTTGAGATTTTTGTTTTTGTCTCTGTTGGTGCAGTGTATTATATTTATTTTTTTTCCATTTTATTTTAAAGAGAATAAGACAAAAGAGATCAGTACAGAGTAGATCAGAACCGGACAATAGGCAACACAATACTTAACATTAAGACAGCCAGACATTAACAATAGCTATCACAATATTTCTTTCTCTGCTATAGTTGAGCATAGTTTCAAATACAATAATATCAAACATAACAAAAAAGTATAAAACCATTCAAAGAGTGAAAGAATTACAGGGCATTCTGAACCGAATAACAGAGAATGATCAGTGGGTACTATATCTCATTTTCAATAAAAAATTTTGTTTATACTATCACATGTATTCAAATCCCAGTAAGACACAACATGACAGAACCAATGGTAATAGAAGAATAGAAGCATGTTAGGACTTCTAAGAAAGACAATATTAAGTCAGCAATAGCTGTCATAATGTTTTGTTTTCTTCAAAACAGCTGTTCATACCATCACACATAATAAAGTCAAAGAAAACAAAATAAAACCATTCCAACTGATGAATGAAAACATTGAAAGACTTCAAAGCTATGAAATGGGGACTCATGATTACAATAAAATCTTATATACACTTACCAACTCTCATACTAGGGAGACTATATGATATTTACACATGTGAGTTTGGTTTATTTCACTTATGGATATGGTCTCAAGTTGTGTCCATTTATTTATAAATATCTCAATGTGATCATTCTTTATAGCTGAGTAGTACTCCACTGTATAGAAATACCACAACTTTTTCATCCATTCTTCAGTTGATGGGCACTTAGGTTGTTTCCAAGATCTGGCTATTACAAATTGTGCTGCTATAAACATGGGTGCACATATATCACTGTGGTATGATGTTTTCAGATCTTCTGGGAATATGCCTAGAAGTGGAATAGCTGGGTCAAATGGGACCTCCAGACCCAGCTTTTTGAGGAATCTCCAGACTGACCTCCACAGTGGTT
>PVJX010016635.1:0-39885 GCA_004027295.1 Dolichotis patagonum | reverse complement strand
CTCCTCTCCTTTCCTCCCCTCTTCCTCTCCTCTCCTCCTCTCCCGGCTCTCCTTCCCTCCTCTCCTTTCCTCCCCTCCCCTCTCCTGTCCTCTCTTTTCTCTTCTATTCTGCTAAAGCCACTAAAGCCCCCATAGGGTCTGACCCTCATGTATCATCTAGTCCTTATTCCCTTCCCAAGGTCTCACCTCCAACTGTCATGAACATATGACTTTGGGAACTGCTTCTACTACGTGAACTCCTGGGGGACATGTTTAAACCACAGCACTCTCCAATAAACAAACTACCAATTGTAGAAGGACGGTGACTTTTTGTCATTAGAGGGACACTGGATGGTTACAATATTCCCACATTTCAAATGTTCCATACTGCCTTTGGGAGCAGAGGTTTAAATTCTTTCATGGTCCAGTGTGAAAGCCCCCAGGCTACGACAGGCAGCTACCACAGCCGGATCTGCTCTGAAGCAAGGCACAATTAACAACAGGCACTACACACACGAACTCAGAACGTGCATAACGCAATCATTCAAAAGACAAAACGAAGGAACAGGACCAAGGTCTTCACCCTGTGGCAGTGTTAGTGTGTTCCGGAGAGGAGGCTGCAGAAGGACTTTCCAGGCAAAGAGGGAACAACTCTGAAGAGACTCTCACGTGACACTGGTAGGCTAAGAGGATGAAGATGAATAAAATACAACACTAAGGACAATAAATCTTCTAATAAAGCTTTCTCCTCCACTTCACTTTGTCAAAATCAGAAAAGAGCTAAAAACATAAAGAGCCCTCAGTACACTGTAGAAAGAGCGGGAAGAAGGAGTGCTTGACTTACATTTGACTTGTTTCCTGAGAGGAATAACATGAGCAGATCTTTGCTTTCAGTCACCAGCTGACAAATTCTAAGCCAAGGGGGATTTTTTTTTAACAGACTAACATTCTGACCAAACACACACACACACACACACACACACACACACACGAGCATGCTAACACCACCACAAACTCCTCCAGAAGGCTATGGGAATAGGGAGGCTTGGTCTAGAAGACAAATGAGTGCTGCTATTAATGTGCACATTGGGAATTGCATTTTAATAAAATAAATGTGGTCATGGGCAAAAGAATCTAGATGAGCTTGAAAATAAGTTACCTTGATCCTCCTTACACTTTACCAAGGAAAAACACGTTAGACATTATGTATTCTACTGAGGATGCTTTGCTATATCAATGCTCAGATTAGTAGTAGGCATTGTGAGGACTTCTGGCTTTTGGAGAGGAAATACTAAGAAAGACAAGCTTACGGTGGCTGTGTACACTATCAGGCTAGGGTACCGGAAAGTTAAGTCTCCAGGAGCAGCCCTCTTCATCTGCCCACACTGGATGCACCCTGGGGCAATCATTTCACCTGGAGCAGGGCACACGTCCAGCTGGACTAAGGGCAGAGCTGCTTTCTCCAAGGAACAAATTCCTAGATGGGCTTTCTTTGGAAGCAAAACAATTGCGAATTTCTTTCCCACTTTCAGAAAGATGCCAAGGTTAGGTTGCAGCTATTCAGATTGCTGCACACGAAATCCTGGGTAACATTTTAAAAAGGAAAGAAAACAGGTTCCTTAGGTGTTCTAAGGAAACACAAAAGTGTTCAAGCACTTTCTTGAGTTGCTAAAAGTAATTTTATGTAAAGTGTTCATAAATAACTTCACATGTATTCATCCACGATCTCAAAAACTTTAAGACCAGTTATTTCTTATGTTTATCCCTATCTTGGGAAGTCTGCAAGATCCCACAGTGCCTGGATGTGAGTGCATCCCTGGGAGAGGGTCCCCTGAAGTAAAGATGGGTGAGGCACAAAGGAAGAACCCAACTGTAGGAAGACATGGTCACCACATGGGCCCCCCCCACTCTGAGGTGTTTCAGAGATGAAGCAATTGAAAATCGGTCAGAGTTGCATCGTAGCTGCAGGCTTGAAATTTGAGGAAGGTGGAACAGTTGCATTATCAATCATGATTTCTGAATTCTGGAATACCAAATTATGTATTTGGTCATACTGAGTGATACTAAAATGAAGGGCTCTATAGGGAGTAATACATGCAAATCATAGGTGGCTGGCAGTGTGCAGACCAGGTTCATCTCTCCAGCCATCTTCAGCCAAGCCCTAGGAGTCCTAAATTAAAGATCCAATGGAGACCAAGCAGTAGCAAAGACTTTATAATTTGTGTCTTTCAAATGCCAATTTTACCATACAATGGATACAAACAAATGGCTCCATTAATAGAAAAGCAGGGGAAAGGGTAAATAGTTGTAACAGATATTATAACTGCAAATATTTTACAGGACTTACCATTGAAACATGTGAATTGGTTTGAAATAGAAGCAGGAGTTAAAGAAATGATGATTTACACACTCTTAGCATCTGAAGTCGCACTGTGGAAAAGCGTATCACTGAGACTGACAAACCATCTTTTCTGTCTATGGCCACCCTGGTGACTCTGCACAATAGACCATAAGTTTTGTACTTAGTTGATGAGCAGTGACATGTGTGACAGCCCCAATGTACCATCACCCCCTGCTCAGGTGAATACACACTGTATTTCACCTTCCCCAGCCCTACCTGAAATTTGTAGAAAATCAAGAGTGTCTAGGTGTTGAATCAAGAAGAAGCCTGTCTGTGAGAGTTACAGGAAGAAAGTGTTCAAAGGCTGGTTCAGACACCTACTGAAAATTTATCAATTACACGGAGACACTTTGGGCCAATTCAGTCACCAAATTTTATTTTTAAACCTACTGTAATTACCTAACAAAGTTCAAAAAAACAACAACAAAACAAAAAATGAATCTTAAATAGCCATAACTGTATTTATCCTGCTCATTTTAGTGGCTGAAGAATTCAACTGAGTGTCAAGCAAAGGATGACTCTGGACTCAAGAAAGGGCCTTGTTACGGTGTTGATCAACCTACTTGAAAAAATCACCTGTGACTTTCCCATTGAATGGGTCTCTGGTCTTACTACCAAAGCATCCCTTTTCCTAAAGGAAAAGATGATAATTAAATATTTATGTGTACTGTACATTATCTAGTAATTCTTACTATGAAATGAAAAAGTGAACTACCTATTGGTATAGTTCCTGGTATAGTTTCAGATGGTGTCTGAAAGATTTATTCAATTATGCATACTTTAAACTTTATTTCCATTTGTGACTCTCCCATCTCAAGAACTAACAAAATGACCTGATTAAACCCCACTGGTTACTAGCCTGGTGACTAGTTCAAACAGGACTAGCCAGAAAGCTAAACCCTAAGGCTTATAACATAAATACTTATGAATCTTCAAGCATTATCTGGACCAAAATAAGTTTATACAACCTCTACCACCTACCCTTGGAAATATCTGAAAAATTAGGAGAAAAGGAGAGAAATCAGCACCCATAACACAAAGCATGGTACATCTATGCCTGGCCAGCCACCATGTGGGAAAAATTTTATTGTTTGGCTTGTTTCACTTTTCCTTGGTCATCCACTTTCTTAATGGCTGCCTGGATGGCTTCTTGGTCCCCCAGGAACTGGTGAGGCCCAACAGCACGCAGGTTCTCATCCAGCTCCAGGAGAATGGGGACTCCAGTAGGAAGAGTAATGTTTATGATGTCTTCATCTGAGATACCTGGTGAGCAGAGAGAAAGGACAAGGTGTTAAAGACAAACTTAGGAGGAAGACTTGTTTAACTGTTTAACTACACATTGATAGAGCCCCATACTAACAGTGTGGCTGTAACCCTGTCAGGTACTGTGAGGCGCTCCACCTAAAATTCCAGGATGCTAGGAACTTTCTAGAAATTAGGAAACCAGAAATCTTAGAGAGTCACGAGGAATGCTACATCTTAGAAGAGCACATACTTCCTGGGCAACCTGTTTCTGGATGTTTCCCTCTAAATCTGAAAGACAGTAAAAATTATCTTCTCTAGGCTGATCTTAAAATTAGATTCTTCATTAATATTTCTATTCAGTTTGTTTGATTAGAATGTGATTGGGTTTCCAACACTAAGTGAGACTGGAATACCCTGGGCCAGACCTCATCAAGCAGGAATTTTCTCCCCTAGGTGCTCAGGAAGCACAGCACAGGGAGATTAAGAAAGGGCTTTATAGCATGCTTTGTAAACAAGAATCATTCTCCTGCCATCCTTTAACATTCCCTCTGCTAGGACAGGAAGACGTGTATAATGGACAGACCATGGTTAATCGTTTTTAAGATGCAAATGAATTATATAGGTAATTCACCTTTGACCAGAAGAGTTGTAGTTGTAGTAATTACAGTGGTAATCATAATAGTTTTATTACTACAGCTTCTTTCGATAATAAACCATTAATGTCCTGAGAACATACTACAGTCCATGCCAGGTGAACAAGTTACCAGTAGGTAAGTCTGTAAGATATATAACACCAATACTGAAAAATCAACTGCGTTTCTATACAATAGCAATGAGGAACAAGAAAGTAAAAAATAGATACTACTATTTGTAATAACATCACAAAGAATACAGTAAGTTTATCAAAAAGTACAAAATTTAACTCTGACCACTATAAAATATAGCTCACATTAAATACAGACACATACATATGAAAAGATATCCTGTGTTCATGGTTTAGAAGACTTAATTTCAGTTGACTTTTTTTTTTTGCAGAAACTGATAAGCTGATCTTAAAACTTATATGGAAATTCAAAGTATTCTAACTATCCAAGACAACAGAGTGAAAAAGAAAGTTGAGAAACTATATCAAGATAGTGTGGTAGTACGTGTGGTTATGTAGTAATAACACAAAGCAGATATACATCAACAGATAAAATTGAGAATCCTAAATAAACTCTCACATTGTTGATCAACTGATTTTCAACAAGTGTGCCAACACAGTTAAACACAAGAAGAAGATTTTTGAACAAACGATGGTGGGATAGCTGCATAGCCATAAGCAAGAGAATAAAGGTGAACCCTTTCTTCATACCATCAAAAAAACCTCTAATAGATTTTTTAAAAAATTAGATGTAAGTGCTAAAACTAAAATGCTAAGAAAACATAAGTGTAAAATTGCCAGAATCTTGCATTAGGCAATATTTCTTAATAGGTACCAAAAGCACAGCAATAAAAGAAAAAACAAAATTGACATCTAAAAGCTGTTCATTAAAGGACACCATAAGAACATGATGAGATGACCAAAAAATAGGAAAATAAACTTTTTTTTTTGCAAATCATATATATTCAGTTAGGGACTTCAATCTAGAATATACAATGAACATTTGTGTTTCCAAACTAAAAGACAAATGAACAAATTAAGGGCAAAAGATCTGAACAGACATTTCCCCAAGATATACAGAAAAAGACAGGAAAGGGTGGTCAACACTCTTAGCCATCAGGGAAATGCAAAGCCAAACCACAAGGAGGCCCCACTTTGTACCTACTAGAATGGCTACAATTAAAAAATATATATCTATATCTATACCCACACACACAAGTGTTACCAAAGATATGGAGAAATTAGAGCCAAAATCCATCACAGAATTAGAAATGCTGCAGCTTCTTTGGAAAACATCTGGCTGTTTCTCAGTCAAAAATAGTTCTGATATGCTTCAGCAATTCTCCTAGGCGCACACCCAAGAAGATGTCACACAGATCCACACTAAAAGCTACACACAAACCTCCACAGCAGTACTATCCATAACAGCCCAAGAAGCAACCCAAATGCCCACTAATCTATAAACAAATAAATTCAAGGCAGTCTCGCCATACATTGGAATGTTATTTGGGAGTCAAAAGGAAAGAAGCATTAATGATACGTGTCACAACATGGATGAGCCCTGAAAACATTATGCTACGTTTTTAAAAAAATGCCAGTTACAAACTCCATATTTTGTATGATTCCATTATTGGAAGTATTGAGGACAGGCACGTTCATTGTGATATACAGTAGATTAACTGTTGTTGAGGGCTGGGGCAATTGGAGAATGGGGCAAGGTAGCAACTGAGGTTTCTTTTGGAGGCAAAGAATATATATAAGTCAGATTAAACACATTTATGTCCTCAAACATTCATTCTTTCTTTACAGTGAAAACATTTGTTAATTCTTTCTCCAAGCTTTTTAATATATAGTCCACAATTATTACCTGTTTTGTCACTCTACTGCACAGCAGCACACTAGAACTTCTTACTCCCAGCAAACCGTACTTTAGGACCCCTTGACCAATCTTTCCTTATCCCTTCTACCTTCTAAAATATTTCAAAACTGTGGTGATGGATTTATAATTCTGTGCATACAGTGAGCCCTTTCAGATCTACAGGTTCTGTATCCATGGATTCAATCAACCATGGATGAAAAAAATACTAAAAAATTACAACAGTATTGAATAGGTATAAACTTCTTGTCATTACTCCCTAAACAATACAACAAATATTTACATTGCATTTACACTGTATTAGATACTATAAATAATCTAGAGAAGATTTAAAATTTATGAGATGATATGTATAGGTTATATGCAGATATTATGCCATTTTATTTAGGGGGTATGAACATTCATAGATTTTGATATCTCAGAGTTTTCTGGAATCAATCTTCCATGAATACCAAAGGATAAGTGGATAGTACAAACCCCTGAATCGTACATTTTAAATGGTGATTATGTGTGGATTATACCGCTAATAAAGCTGTTAAAAGTTCAAACAGATCCCTAAAGATTGTATAAACCTGTGCAAGGGACAAGACTATTTTGACAGCATAAATGGACTTTTGCTTTGCTTTTTGTTTTTTTGTTTTTTTAAACTCCCTACTCCCAGGACTCTGGTCATCTGATTTGTCTATGCTTATTTCTAGTACCACAAAAAGGGAGAGAAGACAACATTCATATTTCTGCTCTGATCTTGTAAAATGCTTGGCATTATAATTAGACATCAGCAGAGAGTCTCCACGACTGGAAAAGGGCATAAATAAGTTAGTTGGGCTCTTTCAATTGCTAATACAAAAGGTCATGATGGGCCAGATTTAGGAGTTACTGTCTGTGGCCTCTGAAGTGAGTTCTAGGTCTTTGGCAAGGGCCTAGGACACATAGGGGATCCCACAGGTGGTCTTTTTCATAACTTCAAGTTCACACCTGTGCCTCAGCCAATTTGTGTGAGCCCACTAAACAACGGACACTGAAACTATAATTTTTCACCTAAAGGAGAATGCAACAAAAATAAAACTGTTTCTGGGGCAGCCAGTGTGGGCAGAGCGAACCAGCAGATCCATCTCCACCTGCCAGGTGCCGCTACCAGAGGACCCCTTCCTGCAGGGAGCCAGTGCAGGCAGAGAGAGCCAGTAGATCCACCTCTGCCTGTTGGGCACCAGCATCAGAGGGCCCCTTCCTGCAGGCAGCAAGTGCGGGCAGAGAGAGCTGGCAGATCTGCCTCTGCCTGTTCCCCTCTACCCCAACCAGAAAGCTCCTTCCTGTGGGCAACCAGTGTAGGCAGAGACAACCAGACAGATCCATCTCTGCCTGCCAAGCACCGCCATCGGAAGGCTCCTTCCTGCAGGCAGCCAGCAGGAGCAGGGACACACAGCCAGGTAAGCCCCGTGCACCTATAGGCCACCATTGGAGGCCCTTGGCTCTTTCGGGCAGCCATCACCCACCAGCAGAATCAGACAAACACATTCCTGTGTGTCTGCCACCATCATGGGAGTCCCAGTGTAGACACACAGGCTGAGAGAAGC
The DNA here is from genome assembly GCA_004027295.1 of Dolichotis patagonum. Taxonomy (NCBI): domain Eukaryota; kingdom Metazoa; phylum Chordata; class Mammalia; order Rodentia; family Caviidae; genus Dolichotis; species Dolichotis patagonum. The sequence continues at coordinate 32,167 of PVJX010016635.1, read as the reverse complement.
AGCCCCACCTCCATGCACTCCTGATAATCAGGGAAGCCCCACTGTAGCTGCCCAAGTCTGGAGAACCCTGCCCCATGCCCTGCTACCTCCCTGTAAATCTGGGATCAGAGGAAGCCAGGTGCCTGCCCATTCCCCTACACCACAGAGGGGCATCCAACGTGGGAAGTGCCAGGAACCCCACAAGCAGCTTGTTGATAGGAACCCAGGAAAATGTCAAGACGAAGGAGCACAAGGCAATCTCAGACCTCCAGCCCACACAGAACAAGTCTGGCAGACACAGTCATGAAAGAAAATGGAAGTCACACACCTGAAATCTCTGACAGGATAGCAACTGAAGTAAAGAAACAACTTTGTAAGATCATAAAAGCAATCAAATCAGAAATAATGTCTCAGGTAAAAGAAGAAATCACAAACATTATGAAAGAATTGCTCAGCATATCTAAAGACATAAATTAAAAAAGATGAGCATAGGAAAATGATGGAAACCTTGAATGAATATAGAAAGGAATTATAATGCATGAAACAGATTCAAAGAGAGATCCAGGAAATTAAAAAGTCAATTGAAAGCTGGCAAAACTACTTGAAGGAGACTGAAGATAGATGTTCAGACCTTGAAGACAGGATTGCAGCTAGCAATTGTGAAAAGAAAGATCTCTTAAAAATAACAAGGAATCAGGAAATAACAATTCAACGGCCACAAGATGACTCAAAGAAGCATAATTTAAGAGTGATGGGTATCAGTGAAGAAGCAAGGCTTAACACAAATGAAATTAAAAGGCTATTTACAGAAGTAATAGTAGAAAACTTCCCAAACATAGGAAATTGATCTGGCATGCAGATACGTGAGGCATATAGAACTCCAACTAACCATAACCAAAGTAAATCTATATCCAGACATGTAATAATCAAGATCCCAGAAATTCAGCACAAGAAAAGAATATTAAAAGCTGTTAGAGAAAAGAAACAGATCACCTATAAAGGGAAACCAATCAGAATCACAGCAGACTTATCAACACAAACCATCAAGTCAAGCAGAGTTTGAAGCGAAGTGTTCAAAATGCTGAAAGAAAACAACTTCCAACCCAGATTGATATACCCTGCAAAAGCATCTTTCAAAATTGATGGAAAAATAAGATACTTCCATGATAAAGAACAACTGAAGGAATTCATGACTACCAAACCAACCCTACAGAGAGTGCTAAAGGATATTCTAGAGAGAAATAAAGATGACCATGGTTCCAGAAACAGCAGCAGAGGCTGATCACCAAACAAGAAGGCAACTGAATGAAGGGGAAAAGTGGAGGGCCAACAACAGGAGGATAGCAGGGCAGAGACAAACCAATGTATGCTGGTTGTAACCATTAATGTAGATGGCCTCAGGTCAGTGATAAAAAGAAACACAGGGAGAGTGGATCAAGAAACAAGATCCATTGATATACTGTATACAAGAAACACATTTAACTGGAAAGGAAATTCACAGACTGAAAATCAAAGGAAAGAAAACAATTATTCCATGCGACAGGAGACCAGAAAAAAGCAAAAGTAACTTGCTCATCAACCACAGAACGGACAAGAAAGATATGGTATTTTCATGTAGTGGAAAACTACCCAGCTATAAAGTAGAATAATCTCGGGGCTCTTGTAGGTTGCAATGGATGCAACTGGAGATCATGTTCATGGGGAAAACAGTTTGAACTTATACGCATGAACCTTAGCATCAGAAACAGAAGGAGTTAATGGGATCCAGAGGCAAAACAGTTACTGTAAGAGTGATAGGGGAGGAAACACCTGGGAGGGGAAGGAGGTAACTACTGTTAATTTCTTCTTGTCTTGTGTTGAACTCTTGTATTGTTTTCACAATTTTGTTAGGTTTGGCTTTGTTCTGTCTTGTTTTGTTAGATTTTACTTTGTCTGATGGTATGGGCAGCTATTTTGGACATAATGGGATGTATTACAGTAATCATGGTTGGTTTCCTATTATATTGTTTAAGTCTTATAATGCTTTCAATTGTTTGTTTAATTGCTTTTATTCTGTTTTGTTTTGTTTGATTTTATTATGTGTAATGGTATGGACAGCTATTTTAAAGAAAAAGAGACATTATGGTAGCGATTGCTAATTTCCTATCATCTTGTTTTGAAGCCTTATTATACGTCTGTTCTTTTGATTTGATTGGTTCTATTCCATTATGTTCTATTTGATTTTATTATGTGTGATGGTATGGACAACTTTTTGGAGGAAAATGAGATATACAGTAGCCACTGTTCATTTCCTGTTACCTGGTTTTGAAGTCCTGTAATGCTTTTTTTTTTTTGTACCAGGGATCGAACTCACGACCTTGCTCTTGCCAGGAAGGTGCTTATGCTGCTGAGCTACATCCCGGCCCCTGTAATGCTTTTATTCTTTTGATTGGTTTTATACTATTTTGTTATGTTTGATATTATTGTGTGTGAAAGTATGGTCAACTCTTTCACAGAAAACAAGAGACATTATGGTAGCCACTGTAGATATCCTGCTGTCTTGTTATGAAGTCCTTTGTTGCTTGCATTGTTCTGTTCTGATTTGCTTTGTTGTTTTATTATCTTTAAAATAAAAAATTAAAAAATATAACGGTTTCCAATAAATAAACAAATACAACTGTTTGCAGGCAAAGAAATACACACATAAGCCAGGTTAAATATACCTCAAACGCTCATTATTTCTTTTTTTTTAATTTTTTTTAGTACTGGGGATCAAACTCACAACTGCGTGTTTGCAAGGCAGGCGCTTATGCTGCTGAGCTAAATCCCCAGCCCTAACTGCATTGTTTTTTTCTGGTACTGAGAATCAAACTCATGACCTTGTGCTTACGAGGCAAGCAGTTGAGCCACGTAGCTAAATCCCCAGCCCTTCATTATTTCTTTACTGTGAAAACATTTGTTAATCCTTTCTCTCAGATTTTTAATATAGTGCATAATTTTAGCTATTTTGTCACTCTATTATACAAGAGCACACCCGAACTTCTTACTCCCATCAAATTGTGACTTAGTATCTCTTGACCAATCTTTCTGTCCAAATAAATAATAAAGCTGTTTCCAATAGATAGATAAATACACACTCTATTTTCATGCTAATTAGGTCATTCATATAGTAGATGAATTGCTTACAAATATTTAGCCTGGTTAATAACCGGTCAATGAGACTTATGTGACTGAACAACCCATAGTGAAGTCATCACTCATTACTCAATTTTGACATAAATTACATTCTTCATACTACGAAAATTACACGAACATGCCAGACATGGTGATGCACACCTATAATCTTAGCATTCGTGAGACCAAGGCAGGAGCGTCACAAGTTCAAGGGCAGCCTGGCTACACAGTGAACTGAAGACCAGCCTGAACTACACAGTGAGGCCCTGTAACAACTAGAACAAGAAAATTACACAAACAGTATTCCTAAGGCTAAAATTCGCATGTGAAATAGATCACACTAAACAGAATTAGCACTATAATATATAATATCTGATTACAAGCTGATTGTCTGGAACATCACATGAAAGTAAAATGAGTGGCAGACGTCACATGCCCTGGCATGCGTTGTTTATTTGTTTGTTTTTGTTAAACACAGAGTCCAAGATTATTCTGCAGGGAAATATTACAAAGTTCTTGCTCAGTGTTTATCCTGTCCCTCATGGTTTGTCTGAAACCATCTCTCCCTGTACCTGCTGTCTTTAATTCTCGAATCTTCATGTAGGAATTAACTACATGAAATGACTGGAGTGTTTCAGAAGAAATAAGGACAATTTGGGAGAAACACAAAGGGTGACATAACACCAGAATGGGAAGAAATTTAAACTTCATTCTCTGCATAAGGACTAACTTCAAAAAAGCAAATTTATACTTATAAGTGACCTTCTCAATTTACTTTAGCTGGGACTAGAAGCAAACACACAGTTTTGCACACTACAACACGGACTGCAGCCTTAACATATCTTCTGTGAGAGGTATGCGTGCAAATGCTGACTTCTCTCACCAGGACTAAGAGCTCCTTGAGAACAGGAACTATGTTTTACCCATTGCTATATTACCCAGGCTCTTAAAACAATACCACTTACCACTGCAATCATTTAATAAATGTTTGTTCAACTCTAATAGCACTACTATGGGATCCAGAAAACCTTTAGTAACATCATCCACTGAATAAATACATTTCAACTGTATTTGTTATATGAATACTTTTTACATGGCACTAAAGACTGTAAGGAATAAAAAATTAAAACTTTCAAAGCATGAATTTGAATCTACTTTTTTACCCTGTAATGAATACACTTTTTTTTTTGGTACCGGAGATCAAACTCACGACCTCATGCTTGCAAAGCAGGCTCTTATCCCGCTGAGCTAAATCCCTGGCCCAAGAATACACTTTTTATATAGTATTAAAGACTGTAACGAAAAAAAGGTCAATTAGAAATTTCAAAGCATGAAATCTACATGATAAGTATTCCAAGGACTTTTTTAGAGGTATGATCGATGTTAGCCAGATTTGAGGAGGAAATCAGATGAGACTGGGTGCACCCAGGGTGCTATGTCCACAGACTCAGAAGGAAACCAAGGAAAACACAAGCTCTCCCAAAGGCCAGACTCCATGTGTCTAATTCACGTGCAGGTGCTCTGTTCCCGGGGCACACAGCTAAACTGCACTAATTCTAACTCCTGGGCTTTCAAACTAAATCTAATCATTTACTATTTAAGACTTAATTAAAGACTATGTTCCCATTATGAACTTTGCAACAACAACAAAAAAGAGTTCAAAGGTTCCCGGCCTTAAACAAAATTGTTTACTTCTAGTATTAACAAAAATTTAAATGAAATGTCTTCTACATATTCTCTAGTTTTCTGTAAACTGCTTGCTTGAAAATCTTTGAACTTCAGGAAGTGGGAGAAGACACACTCAGGGAGACACAGAGACTTGTCATAGGACAGAAAGAATTCTGAGATATGTACACTTAAAGATTAGAAAAATAAAGCAACAGCTCCAGCCAACTCCTTCGGCTGTGAGGTTCCCCTACTCTCACTTGCCTTTCTAACCAACTAAATCACTGTTAAAATTCTACTGATGTACAGTTTGAGATAAGAGTTCTGTATCTCCTATTACCAGTAAGGGCTGAAAGAAGAGACTGAATTTCATAGATGACCCACCTATTTTTAACTCTTTAAAATTTGAATGCTACCTGAAAAACTCAAAGACGGGCTATGCGGAACAACTGAATGGGTTATTTGAATATTGTAACACAATAATAGAAAAACAGCTTATTTAGACATAAGGCAAAGAATCCGTTTACATTTTAATTAAAATGTTTACAAATAAAAGTTTCTTTAAATCTAATATACTTACTTAAAAGAAAGTTTAATTATACTGCTAGAAAACTGCCTCATAGATGGGAGGTTTGACTTTGTTGCTTCTGAAAATATCACGTTAAATGCCAAAGGTGACTAAAGCCAGTCCAGCTCCCATAGCTACTCCCAGCTGACCTTTCCTCCTCTGTCTCTAATTCAGTCTCACCATTTTTCTGCTTGCTCTGTATGTATACAGTTGCACACAATCTGCAGAGACCAAGTCTGTCTTATCTGAGCATCTTGCCTACCACTCTTATCCAGACTTGAAGTTGCCCAATCCTGTATTTGAACCCAGACTAAACAATGCACTTCCTCTGGCAGACTGTAGCCAACGCTCAGTTTGGTACCTGGCTTTTCCTTTGATGTGAACTAAAAGGAAACCAACAGGAAGTGACTATGCCAACCACAGAAAAAGAAACACACGCCTGTCTGGGACACTACAGAATGGGATGTTTTAGATATGAAGCTGATGTTAGGAGTTTTCATGGCGCTTTGTGACACACATGCCTGACCCAGTCAGCAGTGGGCCTTGTTTAACCTGCATGGATTGATGCAGCATCAAAATCACCAGTTCTACCATCTCCATCCTCAATCCCATTCAGACACATGTCCCTTCTTCTGCAGCCCTCATCCTGCCTTTACCTTTTTCCATATTCATATGCTTCTTAAATAAGTCTTTCCCTTGAATTTACCACTTCCCATGCCAACGCCACTGATTTAAATCAATTACCCTCAAACTAAAAACACAGCTAGCCCTCCCTCTAACTTACTGGGACGCAGTGAACTCACAGGCTCTCTGAGAAATGAGCAGGTACAGTATTAATCCTCAGGCTGCTTTCTCCCTTAGTGCTGGGCATCTAACCAAGGGCCTCACATGTGCCAGGCAAGCACCCCACGGAGCTACACCCTCCACCCCCAGCCCTCGACACGTATGCCCATCATTATAAACAGGTCTTTCAGAAAATTCTTTTATTCTCCTTATTCTGAAAGTCACATCTATGTGCCTCTGCCCTTGATCTCCTCCTTATGTTTGACCTAATCTATTGTTTCCTAGACCAAATGATGACAAACCCTTTCACCCTTCAATCTCATAGATTGTTTATGCCTTTAATGAGATATAATTCACAATATTTTACCTAAAGTACACATTTCAATGGCGTTTAGTACATTCACAGTGCTGTGCAATCATCATAACTGTACATTTTCATCAGCCCTCAAAAAACTCTACCCATGTAGCCAGCACTTTCAATCTTATTGTACTTCACTCCCACTTTTTCCTTCTAGGCAACAAGTACTGTACTTTACTTTCTGCCTCCATAGATTTGTCTATCCTGGATATTTCACATAATGAAAACCTAGGTGATCCTTTCTGACTGGCTTCTTTCACATAAGATGATTTCAAGGTTCACCTCTGCTCTAGTACAATACTCTACTACAATACTTTATTTCTTTTACTGATGAATCATATTTCATTATGTCACTATAATGCATTTAATTAATTGACTGATATTTCAACTGACCTACTTTTTGACTATTATGAATAGGCTGTTATGTAAGTTTGTGTGAAAGTTTTTGTGTGGAAACATTTTTTTATCTTGGATACTGCTACGGATTGAACTGTGTCCTTCAAAGATACATTGAAGCTCCCATCTCCAGATCACTAAAGATGACCTTATTTGGAAACAGGTCTTTAACAGAAATAATCAGAATTAAAATGAGGTCACTGGGTAGGTTTTAATGCAATACTATTGTATTCTTACAACAAAAAAAAAAAGAAAGGAAGACAAATTTGAACAAGCAACATCAATATGCACCGTGAAGCAGGAGGACCTCAGTGATGGTCCTACAAACTGAGGAACAGCAAAGACAGCTGACTGTCCCCAAAGATGAGACAAACGAAAGAGAAGATGGTCTCTTAAAACCACAAGAGGTACAGTACAGTCTGGCAACTCAGGACCTCCAGCTCACAAATTAAACTTCTGTTGTTTGAAGTCAATCAGTTTTGGACACTTTCTTAAGTTCCCCTAGGAAACTATTAAGGTATACATTAGAAGTGAGATTGTTCCATTTTAGGGTACCTCTTTAAGCCTTTTAAGGAACTATTGCATTATCTCCAAAGCAGGCATACTATGTGATTAAATTATTTTTCAATGAACTATTAATGGTGTCATGGTTTATGTCGGTGGCCCCCAGGCCTCATGTATCTGCATTGTGCATTTGTGATTGGTTCATTGTCTAGGGCTTGGATTGGTGTTGTCAGTGCTACACTCTCCTAGGGGTGGAGCCAGGATGTGATGTAATGGCAGGAAGAAGGTGTGTCTCTCTCTTGCCCGTTTCTGCCTTGCTGTTTGCAGCCGCCATGAACTGCGGCCCCGCCATGCCACCTTGCCTTGGAGCCAACTGAATATGGACTGAAATCTCCAAAAACTGTAAGAAATAAACCTTTCCTTTCCCAACTTTGGGCATCAGGTATATTGTCTCAGCGATGAATAAAAAGTAACTAAGACAAATGGTTTCAAACTTTTTCTTATTAGAAAATCAAGCTTTTCTTTCTGTCTAACCTTGCCCTCTGGAGATAATTTGTCCCCCTCTTCATGACAGTGTCTTTCACCATTGGTTAAACCTTCTTGCTATTTCCCTTAAAAACAACAGAAACAATTAAATTAGTAATGCACTGGCAAGAGGGGACAGATAGAATAAACTGTGGTTGGGGCTACACAGTAATCTTATAGTTAAACTTGAAGACAGGTAAAAAGCATAGGAGAGGTAGCACGGCCTCCTTCCCTTTCTTCCTCCTTCCCTCCCTCCTTCTCTTTCTCTTCTTTTCAAAGGAGGGATGTCTTTATTTTTTTTTTTTTTAATCGGTACTGGGGATCAAACTCACGACAGTGCGCTTACAAGGCAGGCACTTATGCCGCTGAGCTAAATCCTCAGCCCCAGGAGGGATGTCTTAATGAAGAGGAGAAAAAAAGAGGATCCTGAAGAAGGTAGTGGCATCTTCTGTGAGGAAGGGAGGCTTGCCACCGGAGAATCTAAGTCCCGTCTCTAGAAAAGGCATATATGTGATTGGACAGAATGCAAAGTCAGGCAGAAACTGAAATTCTGAACTTTAGTTTGTTGTCCTAATAGGAGCCTCAACTCTTTGTCAAATAATAAAGTCCATTTATGATGTAGTTACATATCATTTTATCAAATATCTGATTATTCTGAACAAGGAAGAACAGAACCCTTTATATAGCCAAATAAATACAATATATGCTCACTGACACAAATGGATCAAGCACCATATCTGGCAAATCAAGTTCTTAATACCTAATAAAGTCTGTAGATTTTAAATCTCAGCGTGACTCAGGATGTCAGGTATTTCAGTAATGATTCAGCTCTTGGTCATATTATAAAAATTGGGAGAAAATAATCACAAGCTAAAAAGTTTACATTAAAATCTTATAGAGATCACTTCACTTTGTTACTAATAACCTATTCCCACTTATTTTACATACAATATTGACCTTTTCATTTTCACAGCCTTTTACAGAAAAGCAAAGTAAAGTGGAAAGGAATGATAGAGAAATATGTTCTAATACCAGGTGGTTAACTGCAAGCAGTGATGCAGACTGGAAAACACAGAGCAGATCATTGAAAAGGCACACCATCTGGGACCAGAGAGGGGACAGGAGAGGACAAAGTCCCTGAAGGTACCAGAGGCAATCAATCACAGGTGGACTGGAGCCCTCAAAAGAGTTCATGCTAATGAAGCAGAAGGTAAGGAAATAGAATATTAAAAACATAACTTTTAGTAGTTGAAATAAAATTAAAGCTACTATCTTCAACTTTTCACAGTCAAGATAAGTAAATTATTGTTTTATTTTTCTCTCCCTTGGAACTGTCTCCTAATCAGTGTCTTGCACCATTGGCTAACCCTTCTTGCTATTTCCCTTAAAAACAACAGAAACAATTAAATTAGTAGTGAAGAAAAGGAGGACTGGAACAAAAGAATTGTTTAGGAATTCTAGGTCTGAAAACACAGCCCTAATTGTGTAAATCTGGAAGAAAGTGGGAAAACACTGAAGACCGGTTTACTTAACTTGAAAAACTCAAAAGAAATTTACTTCCAACATCATTTTTACAGTGTATTCCCTTCCTAGCCTACTTTCATCTTATTATAACAAAACGCACAATCCTTTTAGATCAATGTTTCTCAAAATTCAGAACTCCAACCCACAGTATCAGCTAAAATGCAAATTCTCAGGCTCTACTCCAAACCTAGTAATTTAGAAACTGCAAGGATGGAGCCCAAAATCTCTGTCATATGCAGCTCTCAAAAGACTCTGAGGTTCATTCAAGCCTGTGGAAACCTCTGCTTCAGATATTCTGAATGTCAAAGGCATTGGAGTTTTTATTTATAGAACAAGTTGCTTCTTAAGTGACAAAGAGGCAGACCGAAGGAAAGTCTGCTATGTAAATGGTGCATTATTAGCTTCATTGCTAGATTAAGGCCCAAATGTAACACTACACAACCTTAAAAAGCAGCACATAAAGTTGGTACCTTCCAAATGCTTCAGGAGAGCTCTACTGCTATTCCCATGAGCAGATATCAGAATGGTCTTGCCTTTCAGTACTTCAGGAGCAATCCTTTCATTCCAATAGGGAAGAAGTCTCTCCAGAACATCCTTTAGGCTTTCAGATCGTGGCAGCCGATGCAAGGGAACATCGCAAACTTTATACCTCCGGTCATTGTAGATTTCATGGTAATAGGGATGTGACTCCTCGATAGGAGGTGGGGTCACATTGTAGCTTCTTCTCCACAACCTCACTTGTTCTTCACCATGATTCAAAGCCATTTTCTCCCTGTTGAGCCCAATCAAGGCCCCATAGTGACGCTCATTTAGACGCCAAGAGCTTTCCACTGGGACCCATTCCTGCCCCAACTCTTCCAGAATCAGCCAGGCTGTGTGGATGGACCGATTAAGGATGGACGTGAACACAAGATCAAACTCAAAGTTTAGTGCTTTGAGCTGCTTCCCACAATTCCGAGCTTCCTCCAATCCTTCACTGTTCAGTTTCTGATCTACCCAGCTACAAAATCGGTTTTCCTTATTCCAAGCACCCTCCCCATGTCTTAGTATAATGAGTCTGTACTTGGACATACTGATGGCTGAGCTCCTCTGCGATTTGCAAATGGGATGATGTTCAAGGAAAGCAATACATCTAGAAAGAGAAAAAACAGAAAGCACAAGGTATGTTCTTTTTTCGCTTTTTTTTTTTGGTACCAGGGATTGAACTCACAGCCTTGGCAGGCGCTTACGAGCTAAATCCCAGCCCAAGCTATATTCTTTATTCAAACGACTACCTACGGGTGGTAAGCAGTGCAACTTTACAACAGCTAGGATCTAAAATCAGCTAAAATTCCTTGGAGCAGTTTTGAAGGCAGACATCTGTACCCATGGGGGCAAGCATACACACATTCTCTAGATTATTACACAGTCCAGTTACTTAGATTTTCTAATGCTTGTATAGTATGTTGGTTGTATGATGTAAAAAAAAAAATACAGAACATTTCATTCTAATGCAATGCTCTTTCTACCAGATAAAAAGGCTGTTCTTGCTTCCAGGAGGGAGGACTTCCAGGAGATAGACCCACAGATGTCTAAAAGAATGACTCCTGTCTGGGTGGAAATGCCCAGTTCTAGCAGCTGATTCCACACTCAAGGCATCCATGTCACTTTGTTTCTCTTCTGGTGGAAAAAAGCAAATGTTTAGCCATCTTGCCTTCTTATTATGGAATTTACTACCCATGTTAACTCAGTAAACCAGCATACGCAGCTGGTCTGTATTGCTGACTGGTAGCAACCAGCTCTTCAGTGCCATGGTCCATACCACATACAATCAAATCAAAGGTATTCATGACACTTTGGCTTAGCACTGCAACAGCACAGAAAGTGATTTAAGGTGACATCACATCGAAGTGGTACTCACCTAAACAATCTTTCCTCTGCCTCAAAATACAGCTGTAGGCAGCAATAAATCCGGATGCAAAATAAGCTATCAAAGGCAAGCAGCTGAGAGACACTGCCTGGAGAAACAGATTAGTGGGAGCAGGCCTGTGGGAGTAGGGACCGCACTGATAAGGAAGCCTCCTCCTCCCGACTGTGCAGATAGCCTTGTATACCTGCCACATCTCAGCAGGAGGAGAATCAAATAAGTGGGGCAAGCAGCCCTAAAGTGACTGTGAACTCCCCACACATATGTTATTCAAGGATCTCTGGGCCCACTCTGCCCCGGAATCTTCTGCACCACGGATGGTGCCAGCCTCGCCCCACTCTTCTTGTGGGGATGCAGCTGCAGTGGCCTGGTCCCCTGCACCTCTACTTGTGTTCTTCCACACTGGAGAGTACAATTGCATCAGCAGCTAGGTCAGATCTTCTGCCACTCTTGGCAACTTCCATTAACAGGGGATCTTCTGGCCTACTTCACTGTGAGTCACACACAGTTATACAATAACCAGTGAGCAAGTTCAGTGGAACCTGGTTCTCGTGTTTAGCTTTCTTAGTACTTCTTAGGGATTCTAGGAGAGTTAGGAATAAGGAAGGAAATCAGATTAAGATGATTTGCAGCTACCCAAATAAGACCTAACAGGCTTGAGAACTAGAGATCAAAAATGCCAGCTCCCATCAGCCTATCCTTACCTCACCTACCACTACAGAGTAGCCATCAAGCCAGACGACAGTGAGGTTGAATCCTCTGCATGACACTGGCCATCGCCATGGTAATGACCAGCTAGGGCTTATTTTCCAGGTAGGTCTTATTTTCAGGGAAACATGGTTGGCAAAGTCATAACAGTGAGGATTATGATGTCCTTTTCCTGCCAAGCACCAGGTTTGAAAATCTGATACGCATGGACCTAAGAAGTCCCATGTTCTCTAAGAGATGACCTAAAGACCTGGGGCTCAGGGTTTAGGAGAAGACACCTCACAGAGTTAAGAATTTCCCGGGAGGGGGGTGTCTCTGCCCTCAGTCTAGGTGGGACATCACGGTGGTAGAACAAAGAAGATGACAAAAGTCATCTGGATCATCCTTTGTCAGGTGACTTCCTGGCCCCAGAGACAGAATAATCATGAGGTTAATAAACTTCATCTTCAGGGCCCTCACCTGGGACAGAACAAGTGCTCTGTGTGTCTCGGTGAGTAACATTCCCAAGAAAGATATCTTTATACTGTTTCTTTCAAAAGCCCAAATCCAGCAGGTAATACCAGGTTCAGGCCATGAGAACCGTACCCACCTCTGTGACCACTTACTATCTGTGGTAGTGGAGAAGGAAATTGGAGAAAAGAGAAGCTATCAACTGGTCCCCTGCTTCAACCCTTAGTTTGTCCTGGCCAGTGAGAAGCCATCAGGCTACAGTTGATGAAGCTATTTTCTCTTCGAGCAAAGAAGGGCATGATGGACAAATCCTCCAAGCAGAAGCACTTCCCCATCATCTTTTGACTATGAACTATATCTAGGGAACAAAATGTATAGCAATAACATCAGGTACCTCCTGCCAAGCTTTGCAGGATATTAATCTGCTTTATTTGCTTACTTTATTTAAAGATAAAGTAAATTCTGTTTTTACTCAAACTATACATTATGCATACTGTAGTAGAGGAATAAAGTTTTCCCACAAAAACTGCAAACATACACCTGACTGTGCTGTACAGAAGGGAGTACAGTGTAAGGCACTAAAGTAGCGTGTTTATCTCCAGTAAACAATGCTTCTCTCTTCTCTCCTTATTTACCTAACTGCTGAACACATGTGAAACAGTGTGGCCAAGCAGCATAAAAGCAGTTAGAACTTCTCTGGAGAACCTAGCATGTCACTTGACACAAGGTGCTAAGTAGGTGTTTGGAATTAATCAAGCTAGACAACAATTACTAGGTCATGGTACTGAGGCTAAGGCTTGGCAGTAGTAGAGGTAACTACCAATGTAAAAACAGCCAGGGCTGTTCTGTAGCCTGAGACGTTAACAAGCTTTAAGTCAAGAATCCCAGTGTATTTAAAATGGTGAACTGAAGCCAAGAGTAATTATGAACCCTAGTTGTATGTCCTGTATTTTTGTAAGTTTGGTATGTTTATGCATGGCCATGATCTCTACAGAGAAAATAGAGACTGACACATGTCACTAGATGGGTAACTGAAATGGTGACCCACACCTTCCGCCTCCAATCCCCGGGTCTTTCCTCCTTACCTCTATGATTTCATTTTTGGCCTGGGGATACAGGCTCACTTGGTTTACCACATGGGTGGATCTGCAGTCACAGCTCATCTTTCCAAACCTAGGCTACTACTTCACAAAATGCATCTGTGACGAAGGGTTCAGCTCTCTATGACAAACCTCAAGGCAGTAATCACCCCAGCTCACAAGAAATACCTTCCTAAGAACAGATTGAACCTTGCTCCTCCCGTGAAAAATTCCTTTTGAACTCGCAAGCTTTGTTTCTTGTTTAGTTTTTGGTAAAGCCACCAACCTGTAGTTGGTTCTTAAGGTTTCTTAAATAAATACCACTCAGCAAGTTACAGAGACTTAAGCACTTAATTTAACCAATAACTTACCTCATCCCAAAAAACAGGCCACATAAATTATTGGATTACCATTCCCCAGAGTTTCTTCCTTTTTAAAATTATGGTCTAGTTTGAAAACAACAGCTACTAAACAAAGACATCTTCCACATGACTTGGCCTCATCCTCTCCCTCCCACTCTTTCTTCCTTGCACACATTACTTTCTTTGTTCCTCGCCTTGCCCATTCTTAATGAAACTGTCTCTCAAAAGACTGCAGATTAGTTTTCTTACTAAATAAAAACCATAATCTCTTAGGATTTGTACTGCTTTGAGTCCCCTGAAGCTGACTACTTCCATCAGGGAAAAAATAGACCTGCGAAGACTTTGGTGCTGCATTTCCTCCAGCTCTCCTTTGTTACATCGCGGGGTTCCTGTGCTTTCTGACCCACCTGTGGTAGGGGTGGCGGTGGTAGTGTTGGTGGTTATATTGATCACAGGAGCTAACATTCATGGAGTGCTAACTGTGTACATGGCACTGTTTGAACCCTCACCTACCATTCCATGGAGTAGGTTCTATAATTACCTTTACTTTACAGATGCAGAAACTTAGGCAAAGATAACTTTCTCAAGTTCTAACTGGTGGAGCTGGAATTCAGTCTCAGGCAGGCTGGCCCCTACAGCCTAAGGCTCTATTCTCAGTCCTTGGAAAGCCAACTTTCCTCACTACTTTAATCACATTAAAATGACTGATTCATAAACTGAAGGCCCTTGATTCTCCAGTCTCCCTAAACTAGCCAATTAATTCATCCTTCGAACATGTTGCAAACTCCATAAAGGCATGTGAGGAACCCAATATGGATTATGTATTCAAGAAGCCAATGAGGAAAAGTGGTATGGTGTGGGTGTGTGTGTATGTATCACCAAAGCTGAAAGTAATTCACACCATGAAAAGCACTTATCCATAAAGGAAACGGGGAGGAAGAAATTACTTCTGAGTAACTTCACAGACATTATACTATTTAAGCTAGATTTGGAAGGACAGTTAAGATTCTGATCTACAGAAAAAGAGAAAGGAATTTTAAAGGAAGAATAAGTAAGAGCCAAAAGAACAGGTGCATACAGAGAACAGCAAGTCCATCAAACAGGCTGGAGTTAAAAGAAGAACGACTATACCTCCTCATTTACCTTGAACAGTATTGCTTTAGGCCTGTTTCCTTCCCAACCATAATTATTACTAGGGACCCTTTCACACTCAAGTGTTCCATTTGGAAAATTATATGGTTATCCTAAGTACAGGGTATAACCAGGAAGTAGCAGCAGATGAATCTAGAAAGTAAGACTGAATTAGTGGCCCAAAGAAGGCTTGGTTGCAAAGGATGTAGCCTCTTCTATAAATTGAGATGTCATCAAAAGTTAATAGCATGCATTTTGAGAGGATTAGCCAGTACTTACACAGAGGACAGGAAAAACCAGGGGTGTGAATACTCATAGTTGTTGTAAGGTTGTTGCAATAGTTCTGGTAACACATAATGAAGACCTGGGCCAGGATAATAGCTATTAAAGTGGGATGAAGAAGATAAGTGTGAAAGACACTATAGTTTAGCTCAGTTGTTAGCAATTTTTTCTATAAAACGGCCAGTAGGAATTTTGGAGGACACAGTGGGCTACAGGGTCTCTGTCATAATTATGTACAATTCTGCTATTGTAGCTGAAAGCATCTATAGATGGACTGGATATAATAGAACAGGTGAGGCTGTACTGCAATAAAACTATATATGAACACTAAATTAGATACAGTGTTTTCATACAATTTTCTTACATGTGACATTTTGTTACTATTGGGTTCAGCTACCATTTAAAGTGTAAAACCTATTCATAGCTTGTGGGCTATACAAAAGCAGGTAGTGGGCCAGAAGGCTTGGAGGTATGCAGATCCCTACCTACCTCAGCCCCATCCTCAGATCTTTTAAGTACATCAGCATTTTTAACCTCAACTAGGAATCTTGTCATCGGATACATTATAAAATTGCCAGACTTTAGTCCCGGCCAGAACTGCAAAGTACCTTTGGTAATGGAATATCATTCACAATTATCGTTTTATTCCTTCACAGAACACAATGCTGCATAATTTCAATCAGTCTAAATTTTGCTTAATTGATTTCAGAATGGGTTTGAGATAAACCTGTAGGAAAACAGTGATTCATCTTGTTAACATCCCTCAACATACAGCCTCCAATTTAGACATGGTTTACTCCTATGAGTAATTTTATAAACTATCCCACAGTGCCTCGCACTTAATGTGTGCCTGACAAACTGGAGCTGCTAAGCAACTGCTTTGGCAGTCAAGAGACAAACAGGTATTTCACAGGACATACTCTGAGGTGATTTACCACTTTCAAAGATTTTTCACTATGTATAGAAATTTCATCTGGATGCATTAAGCCATATAGTTTCATATACTGTGCCCACCCTGTCTTCCAAAGGAACACTTTTAGGTCTTTGTTTCCTTCCTTCCTCAAATGTTTGAAAATTAATACCTAAGGCTCTCGTATCATAAGTCATGCAAAGATGGGGCAAACGGAAAGGTCAAGTCCATAATGCTGTTATATAAAATAAGGGCCCTAGACCCAGAATCACTTTGACTCAAGGTTTATGAGTAGATATTAAATATTCAATTGTTTCCCTAGACCACTCAGATGTTTGCGTTGGTCCAAATTCTCAGTCTTGAGCAAGTCTTAGCTCCAACAAACCAGGGAATCTACCTGTCTAGAAGATGGGTTGACTGTGTTGGAGGGCAGAGACCATCAAGTTCACAATGTCTTGGATGAATTAAAATGAAACTGTGCTCGAGGGAAATGCAATCCAGGCCTTAGTTCCTTAGAGCTCCAAATATCTTACTAAAAGATGTCTTCCCTCAAATCAAGTTCAATATTAAATGTTCAAACATAATTGTTCCTTAAGGTATTTAATATTCCATGGTCTATTATTTTACAGCAAATTCTCCATTTGTATTTACAGTTATAAGACTCTTTATCACTCACAGATGTTTCTAGACACTATATCCCTCTTATTCTCCAACCTTGCATATACTAACGTCCCCTACTGATAACCTGTCACAGAGTAATAAACTACGGCAGGTAACGCCCTCCTCACAGAGAAGAGAGAAGTGTAAGAGATGCGTGTTTTCCTGGGACCACAGTACTTGTTCCAACCTACTTGGTACAAAACCATTCTGCAAAATACTATCATGTTCCCTTTTCACTGGAAATTTAATTTCCTAAGGTAGTAACTTTGCCAAAACTGACTGTATTCCCCAATCCCTAAAAAAAACTGTAAGTAAAAAACCTGGTTATAAGCCTGGCTATGCTGTGTACTGCCAATATGATCTTGAATGTTCCATATCCATAAGGATGACAATAGTGAAACTCTTGCTCTCAAGGGACTGTTAGGAATATTAAATGAATTATGGTGGAGCATCCTACCAAAAACTGAGAGGTAGAACAGAACAGACTTTGACTAATTCACAAATACTAGCACAAATCTCAAGCCCATCAAAACCATTCTACCTGGCTGATGGTGCAAACAGGTGCCTAATCAGGGAATCAAGTAAATTGAGGGGGTAAGATTAAAGAGGAGAAGTTTAAATTAGACAGTGAAAGGAAGACTAAGTATGATGGAAAGATATATTCCTAAAAGCATACTACATGGTAATACTTTGCAATCTAAATACTTTTATAAAGTAGTCAACAAGCATATTTCCTACATATCAACATGTCAAAAGATTTTTGCTATTAATATTTTTTGTCCTATTTTCCTACATAAATACTGTCTCGTAACAGGTCTCATTCCATGGATGTTCAAGAAACTGTGTACTTCAAACGTTTCTTGTCTCCTATGTTCTCAAGGCAAGCTACACAAAGATGACTGCACAAAGGAACTTAGATATATAATAGTGTAATATGTATCACAGGGAAATACATCTTTTAATGTCAACCAGCCATCGAATGGAAGGTAAAAGAAGAAAAGCTAACAGATCTTCCCAAACACTAAACATCTAACCATTAAAGATGACACTCCCTGCCACATTGTATTTCTGTACTCTCCAAGTTCCTACAATGAGCTGCTTGCTCTGCTTTAGTGTAAATATGGATAGAAAATAGCATTTCCAGAGAATTTACTGCAAAGAGATTTTGGTTGTGTAATGGAATTGTTGATTATCTGTGTTTTAAGGCATACTTTAATACTGAGAATAATCCAAAGAGAATAATCTAAAGCAACTTCTGCTTTAAAGATGTCAAAATTGAAAGCCAGAGCTAAAATGATTGGTTTTTACAAAAATAGTAGCAGCTTCAGGACTAAAACCAAGATGTGTTGACTTCTAACTATGCCATTTGTTTTGTTTCTCTTAAAACTCCACCACCATAGAGAGGCTGTCAATTTTTGATGTGTGAGGTGCCACCAAAATACAAAGATGGATAAACCTAGATAGTTTTGAAATAAAATAAACCTAGATAAACCTAGATAGTTTTGAAATAAAAATCAAATTAAAATGAGTTCTTTTATTATAGAAGACTTTAGTACCTACTGGTGAAAATAACGCCCCCCCCCCAAGGAGTCCATATTCACTTAGTTAATATTCTAGAATCACTCACAAGCTATAAATTCTCCGTAATTTGAAAGGGAGGAGGCTGGGGAATGGAAGTTAAGCTAGCAAACAACCAATTATCCTTCAAACTCTAACTGCACTTAATTTCAATTATGCATCATTTTGATCTTATCTAATGTAACACGCGCCCCCATCTTTTAGAACAGAAGGAATTACACTGATTTAAAGGTTCAGTGCTTTTATGAACCTGTGATCTGGCTCCTGAAACCACTGCACATACTCACCTCCTTTCCTTTCATGGCATTCAATGTTGTTTGTTTTGCATATATTTAAACTTTTAAGGCCAAACCTGCAATCGTCATAGATACAGTGGCAGAGCCCGAGGCCCGAGAGGCCCTTACACCTGCCTCGCCGTCCAGAAGGGAAAAGTTCATCCCCGTTTCAGCAGCCAGCTATTCCTGCCACCGACTCACCAGCACCGGGCCTTCCCGCACCCCACAGCAGGATCCCCCATTCTTTCAAAACAGAATCGTTCGCACCTGTAACGCTCCTCAACAAAACCACTCACCTGCAATGAGGCCACCAGCAGCCGCCGCCGCTCTCCACTGTCACAGGTCAGCCAGCGCCTCCTAGATTTCATCGCTGCCGCCAGCATCAACGCTCTTTTCTAACCCCAAAGCCAAAAGGGGCCGACCGCGTCGCTCTGCCTATTGGAGAATGTAGCTGTCATTCACCTACGACCCCGCCCCATTCCCGGGACTGGCAGAGGGCTTTTCCGGTTTCCAAATCGCTGGCGTCGAGAGAGGCGCTGATTGGCTGTCTGGGAAGACGAGCACGCGTCTACACCAGTGAGCGGTGGCGTCAGCACCAGGGGGGCGGGCGTGGACGTAGGTTAGGAGAGGAACAAACTCCGGAACATCACCCAGTTGGATAAGCGACTTTCTGGAGGGGTTGTTATTTTCCAAAGTTTTTGGCGTCCCAGGGAAGCACATTCCTTTAAGAAACGGTGTCGGTGGAATCTTGGAAGAAACGAGATGATGTTTCTTTTACTGGGAACATTTTAGGTTTAAAACCTATGCTGGGTGGTTCTCACAGATGAGCGCTCCTTCGGCACGGATATGCATGCTTTTAAGTCTTAAACTGCGATTAAAGTGAAAGCCTTTATAGTGTCGGGTTTATACACAGTGGCTCATTCTTTCTCTTACTGCATTCATAGGGTTTCCCCGTAGGCAGTTCCCTGACATTGTTTTAGATGGGGAAGAAAAGTCATGAACGCCCTAAAAGCTTCTAGAACAGAAAAAAGCAGCGCAGGGGAGAATGGGAGAGTATTGTAAATTCCGAGGCCAAATTACTGAACAAGAGAAACCCGTGATAATGCCATCCAGTCACCTGAGGCCAGCACCAGGCTCTAGAACTTCTAGGCAGGTCCAAGCTAGTACATACACTGGCCAGGTTTTAGGTGAGTGGAAAAAAATAAGGAATGACTTGTTTGCCTAGCCATGCGTGGTTTCCCTTACTGATTTGTAGAAGCTGACCGACTTAATGTAACCAGCCAGCAGAATAATTATACATATATTTGAAAAGATGGTTTTTCATTTTTAACTCCACGATGGCCTATGAGTTAATCTCATTAAGACCTAATGTCAGTTGGTCCTCTATCTCGTTTAACTTTCTGAGAACACAAGTCTTCCCTAGATTCTCAAAGATCATACCTTTACTTCCAGGAAAACACAAATCCAAGGCCTGGAAGTTCCCACTAGGTGTTAGACCTCACTTTATATTGAGTAGTAGATGGATTTGAACTCAAAACTACAATTCAAGTCAGAACACCTGGAGGAAGCAGCTTTTAACACATGTACACTTGCTCATCCTTTCCCCCGTACCAAAGGAAGACAAATTTAAAAGTAAACTTTTCTTTTGCTGTAGCTGATTGAACTCAGGGCATCATAAATGCTAGACAAGCACTCTAGAACCAAGCTACATCCACAGGCCTTTTTGTATTTTGAAACGTAGACTTAGTAAATTGTCCAGGCTGACCTTGCACTAATCCTTTTCCTTGTCCTCCAAATAACTGGCATTATGGGCTGCACCACCATACCCAGTGAGGAGCGTTTTCTACTGTCATATTAAAGTTCCTTGCATGGAGCACCCACCACCCTACTGTAGAGGATGAAGTCAGCCATTTATAAGAGGCAGAGTTTTATGGCATTTGACATTTAGGAAGACTGACTCTGGGTTTAAGGGCACTCGCTCATTGAATTTAATTTTACTGTGGATATGAATACCCATGGAGAGTTAGTTTGTCACGTAAAACTTTAACCGTATCAAACATCACAGACCTTTAGAATCCTTCACCAGTGTGGTAGATTGACAGCTGGTGGTCAGTTTGTAACACCCAGCTGAATTGATCAGCATGGTGCGGGATGTGGCTGACCCACCTGTGGATTGTTACGAACAGCAGAAAAATAACTGGAGGGGAAGAGATGGTTCTGATGATTCTCTTAGAAAAGGGAGTCGCGCTGGCCTTCCGGATAAGAACTTGGCTGTTCTCATTGTCAGAGGAGCTGGGACCTCGTTGTTGGTAAGAATGGCTGTGGTTCACTTTGGATGAGCTCCTCATTTTGAGTGTGGCTTCCTGGCTCCAGTGCAGATTCCTCAGCCTGCTGGCACAGATCCTTCATCCCACTGGCACAGACTTTCTAGCTTCCATCACAGACCTTTGGGCATTCCCAGCACAGATCCCGGAATAAGACATTGCACAAGACCTTGTTGTAGGCTCTAGGCCTCCAGCTGGACTCATGGGGTCATTGTCATGGGATTCAGGCCCTCAGCTGGGTTCTTTGGGTCTTTGTGAACAGATTTCCTGCACTCTTTTGTATTTGACTCTTTGGGTGACTATTATAAAATCCTATAAATTATGTGTCCTGTATTAAATTATTTCCTTTGCAAACCCTGACTACTACAACCAGAATAGCTGGCTTATGAATAAGTGGTTTTGATATTAGTTGAAAGCAATATTATCACTCATTCTATTGAATAAGAAGAAGCAAATTTTCATCATGAGCAATTGTGGTATTTGTGACAGATATGCATAGAGTGTAACAGAATTTAAAGTGTCACAATTGTCTTATGGTAACACTTTTTCCATAGTTATTCACAGTAACAGAATGGTATTCGTGTGCCGTTCCATTCTATGAACTGTCTTAGCAACTTTGAAATAGTTAGATTGTGACTCACAACATTGTCATAAATCCATTTATGGTGAAGATCAACTCCAAAAGATATTATACTAATAAAGTATTGCTTGACCGGGCTTTAGAAAGTAAACTCTAGCCCCTTAATGCATAGGTAAAGAAACTGAAAATTAAGTGGTTTGCTCAGAATTACTCAGTTGTTTGAGGGAAGAGCTGAAACAAGGACCCAATGTTGCTAATTGGTAATTTTGGGAAAATTCTCCTTCCTGCTGTTTCCTTTCCCAATCTTCCCAAGAAAGCAATTTATTTTTAAGAATCAAGATGATTAATTTGTAAAAAAAATTCCATTAAGACCACTTATTTGGAATTCTGATATAGTGCAGTTGTTAGGAAGATAAGTTCTGTCAGTTCACTACAACTTTTGATGTAGTCCCACTTTCACTGAAATAAATGAAGAAGCAATAAATTATTACAGGCATCTTGTCTCTTTCTATTATGTGTGCATATCAAAAATATTAACCCCTATGCTGCTTTAAGGATTATTTTCTTCATGACCTAAGTAAAATACCACTTTATTGTAACATACATACCTGGTGAAAATAATTTCCCTACTTGATACACACAGTTCTAGCCTTTTCCAGGAAGGATCGAGCTGGCACATAAAACATAAAGTGTCATCAAGTAGCCTAGGCTATTCTCTCTCTTCCTGGTGGAGCCGTTGTACCCCTTTCTCCACCTCCAGAATTAGTCCTAGACATGTGCAGGACCACCTGTCTGCTTAACAGTGTCAGCACATACAAGCTGGTTGTTTGCTGCAGGTTGGTATCTAGTCTCCCTCCAGGCTCAGGTTCAACTCTGCCATCCATAATCTAGTGTAACAGCCCCACGTCTGGCCCTTACCATTAATCTTTCAAGTAGAGGTTCCCCCTTTGCTGAGGCTAAAAAGTGGAAATGCTCTTTCAGAGCATACACACATCTCCATCCTCTTACCCACCTCTTGTCTGCATTTTCTCGTCAAATTTATAACATGCAGGGCCAGGGATATAGCTCAGCAGCACAAGCATTTGCCTGGCAAGCGCAAGGTCCTGAGTTTGATTCCTGCCTCCCCCCCCCCAAAAAAACCCAACAAAAACCCACTTCTAACATGTCCCCCTGAATCTTACTGTCTTTCAGGCAGCCAAGGTGATATTAGAGACTGTGACACAAGTACTCCCTAATGGTCCCCTAGTATAGAATAATGACTTCCTGTCATTCTTCATATTCACTGTGTCCTCCTCCCACGGTCATTAAGGCTTCCTCACATGTGTTCCTCACCTACTTGCCTCCTTGATCTCATGAACTCTGGCATTACAGTGGTTGAATGATCCTTTCCCCAGGAAAACTTATTTCTGTATGGCTCAAGTCTCCTAGGTTAATTCCACATTGTCAAGGTACCACACACCTCTTCTTTCCAGAACTTTACTCACGTGTCCTTAACATTATACATTATCAGCCTCTCCTGGCCTGCAGGCTGCCAAAATACATGTGTCCTGCTGCTTTGTTTACCACTGGACCACACTGGTGTAGGTGGTTGGTGGTGAAGCTGTGGCACGCATGCTGTGCCAGGCTGTCATCACTGAAGCTCTGGAAGGTTCAGCATCACTGGCATAGGTGCTCAATTAATAGATGTTAACAAGTGGGTTTATCAAGGAATAAGATGGGACTTAAATTCCCTCCAGCTTTTTTTTTTTTACATAATAGTATTTCTCATGAAAATAAGCACATGTCTATTTCTAAAAACTTATATTCAGACCCTTGGAATTTGTTAAAGTAAAATGTAGCAAATATAATGAGAAATGTTAAATTTTATGTGTAGACTGTTAGCTTTGAAAAAATTAGAAAATATATGATTCAGCACTATTTTTCCTTCAAATGCCTTTTTCTAAGAACATTACATTATCCTTAATATGTGGAATAAACTAATGATTTAATACATATATACAGTGTATAATGATCAAATTAGAGTAATTGCATTTCCATCTCTTTGAACATTTACTATTTCTTTGTGCTGGGAAACATGGCACTCTTTCTAGTTCTATATAAAATGTGTAATAAATTGTGAGCAATAGTCATCCTGCTGTGCTGTTCAATACTAGGAGTCACTCATGTCTAAATGTATTTTGTACCAGGGACTTGGGTTAGAATAGCCTCTGTTCTACTGTCTCCTGTGAAATCAAGCTTTTTAGTGTCCGTGTCTGAGTGAAAACTTGTGGTATTTGTCTTTCTGGGTCTGGCTTCATTTAATATGATGTCCTCTGCTTCCATCCATTCTGCTCCCTTATTTTACAGTTGAGAAAATCAGAGGCCTAAATTAGGTGAGAGAATTGCTTGAAAATAAAAGCAGTCAAAGGTCACAGCAAGAATCAAAGGTTCCTGACTCAGGCTTTGTCTTGAATGCAAATGTATTCCTGGGCCTCATAATGTCCCACCAGGGCACAATAGGACTCCTGGATTCACAAAAGTATAATGATGCAATGGATAGGGGTGCGGGCTTTGGATTTCACTACCACCTCTGTCGTATACTAGCCGTGTGGTCATGGGCAATGTGTTGAACATCTTTGCCATATTTCTGTTGTTATATAATGGATATAATAATAGTAGCGACTTCATAAAGTTAAGCAAGTTAATACATGGAAAGAGCTTGATAAATTTTAACTTTAAAAAGTCTCACTGACATATTAAGAATTCTGTAATTTCTTATGTATTGAGTAAAATCAATGTTAATTTTGTCTTGTTTTCTTCCAGGGACAAAACATACAGCATGCAACTGGGAGGCCTTCTTAGGGTGGCAAAGGCTGGTCCTAGCAGATAAGGTTTTGCGGCCTGCACTAGGTAGAGAAAGGCATGTGATTACTTAGCCAAAACAAGTGCCGGGCTACAGACACTACTCCATTGAGATAACAAACCAGGGGTTTAAAAAATATAGAGTAAGGAAAAAATTTTTCTTTAAATCTAAAGCACTTAACGTTAAAAAAATTACAGCACAGAACAGAAGACTATTTAATGGTAAAATCAGCTTAATCTTCTAAAGTGAGCTTTTTTAACATAAAATACCTTTTCCTGAGGTGTAAGCATTTAGGATGCTATCTCAGGTCCTAGGTGGTACCCTTTATAAATAGAGTTTCTTCACTGGCTTTGAGCATTGTAGCTTCTATAGCTACTACTTTTATTTGCTGTTCTGTGTCCAGAAGAAAACTACTTTACATATAGATCTGTGACTGCAATATAAGGGAGACAAAGTTCTTTGTGTTTCCCATTCTGAGTCTCACAGAATCCTTACAAAATCGTTTTATGAAATAGCTTGATTAGCTTCACGTTTGTGATGGTTTATAAAGTGAGGGATGGCAAGTGCTGCAGAGTGCTCATTCTAGGTGAGATGGTAGTCTGAAATGTAGCCATGATCACTCTCACATTGAAGCAAGGAACTTCAAAGCTGATGTTCTGCATTTCTTTGCTGTTGGAAGAATTAATAGTCTTGGTGCCTGCCATAAACAGCTCAGTGTGGCTTGGTGTTCAGGAAGTACCTCCACCAGTGTAATCAACTAGTCTTACTATAGTCGAACCAAAAGGAAAGATTTAATTCAGTGTATTACGTGTCATTGGTTTATATTTGCCAAAGATTTAGTGGAGCAGAAATCATGACTTTAGAAATGGTCTTATAGCTGCAGGTATAACTCAGTGGCATAAGCACCTGCCTGGCAAGCACAAAGTTGTGGGTTTGATTTTTGGTACCAAGCAAACAAACAAAAAATAGAGGAAGAAAAAGAAATGGTCGTATAATATTCTTGAGAACCATATATATTTCCTTAACTGAAGAGATACACCATAAAAGCTCATAGATACGGGAGAATCATTGTCTTTGATGGCTTTTAAAATGGTGCACTGAGTTTCTGAGCACACTTAGAAATATGGCATAATAATTATAACTACTACAGTACTTGTATCTTTTGAGAACACAGTGATATAAAATCTTTGGAGACCATATATTTTATGATTCCATTTATATGAAACTAATAGAAAAAGCAAAATTATAGACAGGATATGGTTACCGAGTTCCAGGGATGGGAGCAAAGGTTGATTGCAAATGGGTATAAAGGAATTCTATAGGGTGATGGAAATAACCCAGAGCTGGATGGTAGAAGTGATTGTACAGTTGTATTAAATTTGCTAAAACTCATCAAATTGTATACTTACATCTCAACAAAATTTTAATACATTCACGACAGGGCCATAATTTGTATGTATCACTGGCAGATGGCTTGAACCACCAATGGTCTATGCATGATTTCCCACACACGAATGTGTCACTTCTACTTCTACCAGCCATACATGGACCACTAGTTGTTCAAGCCAGCAGGAACATATTAAAACCGTTTCCTTTATAGGAATAGACAGATATACTGTGTACAGAGATTAGTTACCCTCTCCGATTTTTAGAGTCCTCATCTAAAATAGGAATAATGATATCTAGCCCTGGGTTATTGGGAAAATTAGATGGGATAACATATGCAAAGAGCTTCCTACGTTGCAGGTGTTTAGTGTGTGCTAAGCCCTTCTTTTACTGGGTGTTTAATTGCATGAACTTGCCACCAGATGCCTCTGCCATGTCGTTTCATAGGGTGGGAGAAGCTGTAGCTTCTTCAGGCTTCTTTTCTTAGAACTTGGCTCTGGGGCTTCACTAATTACTTTCCCATTTTTCTTCGTTTTTGCTTGCAAGGCATCTTTCTAAAGCATCTTGCAAGGTCCTCTGCCATGCTTTGGCACACGCTGTTCTTTCTGCCCGCAACCTTGTTCTTGGCCCTTTTTACTGAACTAATCTTTAATCATTCTTTTGCTTGTTTTTTTTTTTAATTTAAAAATTATGTGTTCTTTCAAACAAAAGACCAGAAAATGAAACATGTAAAGCTTAGTCTTATCTTTTTTATTTTTTTGTATCAGGAATCGAGCTCAGGACCTTGTGCTTGCCAGGCAGGCCTGGTGCCCCTAAGCTGAATCCCCAACCCTCAGCCTTATCATAACATTGTGTCATATTTACTTCACAACTTTTTGTTTAGATGTATGTGTGGGTTAGTATACTTTTTCATTTTTTGAGATGACGTGTGGTAGAATAGGGATTGGATTCAAACTATAATTTCTGGGGTGGGCTATATATTGAATTGTATTAATCATTGTTTGAATTTTAGATTTAGTTTATTCAGCAAAACCTTCATTTTTGTTAACAGTGGCCTCCCGTTTGTTTTTAAGTCAGTTTTATTCATGACACATTCAGTACTTGAGTGACAATTTTCCACAAGTTCATTGGTAGGAAAGAGGTAGACACATTCTGTATAACTGATAGCACTATCCAATGCTGTAAGATCGAAGTTTTTCTTCATGTAGTTGTGTGTTCTGTGGCACTGCCTCAAAACAGTGGATTTCTTTCATAATTTTCATTTTTGAAACAGAAAGTTACTGCAGTCAGTCCCTCTAAAAATATTCCAAAGCCTACCTAAGTATATTGCTTAGTGTTTTAGCCTGGAAAGATTAGGAGAACTAAATAGACATGGTACACTGTAAGTGCTTTCCAGATGACGAGCTCTTTCTCTCTTGTTCTCTCATCCTCCTTGTTAAATAAAATGTCTGCTGGGACAGTCCTCTTGGGGTATGCTTTCCTCTTGTCAGCATTCTCTTCTTTCTCTTTAGTCCATCGTGTTGTTTAAAGGATTCATGGCTTGTTTGGTTTCAGCCCTAAGTATCTTGTTCTCATCACAATCCCACAGCTTCTGTTTAGCCATAGCACTTGTTACATAGCTTGACTATTTAAGTGGCGTGTTTTCTCTAGGCAGCTTTAATTCTCTGTGGGGTGAGTTTCCTAGCGTTCACGTATTTAGCTACAGCCTCGCATTTCCCAGGTAATAGACATGGCTGTAGTTCTAATGTAAATCTGAGGAGCTTAGGCTTTGATTGAGCCTTCCAAGGATCCTCCAGAGACTCTGATTGGGAATCTTTGGAGCTTAAGTCATTGTTCTCTATTTTTCCTAGGCATTTTTTCATTGGATTTCTTGATTCACAGTGATTTTCCCTCCTTTTCTTACCTATTTCAGAATTAAGAGCCACTGTTGTTTGGGTTTTCTTTTGGCTATTTCTTCATTCTCTCTTTCTTGAACCTTTCTGTTGAAAAGTGAGTAACAACTGCTTCTCTTTTCCCCTTCCTCCTCCTCCTGATGTGCAGTTGAAGTAGCCATCTTGGTTTTCCACTGGTGTGTGGTCATCCAAATATACCCTGGGACCTTGCGAAGAGGCTCCCATATGTTAGGAGTTCTCACTGTCTGGTTTTATCTCTCATCAGAGGTTTTCTTGTCTCAGTTATTAGCCACACCTTGTTACCTGTGTAGGAACTGGATAAGCATTGTCACAGATAAGGACAAGTCAGAAAAGAAGCCCAGAACCCAGAAGGCCATTCTTGTTTTCAGAGTAGGGAGAAGTAGGGGTTGCTTCTTGTACCAAGTACAATCGAATGTATGGATGAAATGCAGGTGGTAGAGACTATTAGCTTACAAAGTTGACTCAAGAAGTAGAGGATATGAATAGCTATGAGATCGGTAACACTATGGGATCCATAATATAGTATTTTCTAAAACTAAAAATTGAACAAAAGTAGAAACTACTGACCCCGATAGTTTTATAGGTGAGATTATGGGGAATACTTATTTCCAATGGGTGGTGTTTCTTTCCATGTAGAAAGAGCCCAGTTTAACATAACTGGGCTCTTTAAAAATACTAAACATCTACTGTAGCTTTCAGTACCACTTGTACATCTAGGGGAGTCTGAGCAACATGTCCAGCTAAGAGTTCATGAGAAAGCCCTGAGTGTATCTGGGTCATTCCTCCTTTGGAACCTGCTTGCTTCACGGAGAGCATGTTTGTGATTTTCAGCAGCAAAATCCTGGGGGTCTGGGGCTGAGGTACTGAGTGCACAGTCTGTCAAGTCTGAGGACAATCTTAGCAATCTCAATGGCTGCTGCTTCTTAAGTGGCATGATATCTTTTTGTGTTCTGCCCTCTGATCTAGGATCTTACACAGCATTTACTTGTTGGTTGTGCTTGGTCCCTGCAGTCCTAACAGTTCCTTCTGTTTCTTCTTGACTTTCATGACCTTGATGTTTCTGAAGCATGTACAGTACATCGTTTTGTCAGTCGGTTGATGTTGACCTCCTCGATGTTTTCTCTAGGTTGTTCTGAGCCTGTGCATGTTAGGATGGCACGAGCTGACACTGTGTCTCTCTCCCTGCATAATTTCCCTGGTCTTATGGATTGATGTGTCTCGGCACTGATGGGACTGACCATGGTCCCTTGGTTAAGGTGCTTTCTGCCAAGTGTCTTCCCTGTAAAATCACTGTTTTCCTTTCGGAACTAATAAATACCTTGGGGGTAGTTATTATAAAATGATGGGAACTTATTTCTTCTCAAACCATCATCTGATTTCAGCATCATTGGTTGAGCTTTTCTCTAGGAACTGTTAACTCTGGTTGTTGCTTGAAATGATTGTGTTTCACATGTTTTGGGCCCCAATGAGCTGCTTCTCCAGTCTCTTATTTATGCTGTAATTACTGACTCCTGATCTTTCGCTTTATCTTTTATTCTTTAGTATAATTCATTAATTTATCATTTTATGGTATATGTAGCATTTATACTATATAGTAAAAATATGTAGTATTTATTATTTAGCTAGGCTTTAATTCCTAAATTGAAAATATACTTGAACACAGTGTTTTCTAAATATGCTGTTGCATTCAATTGTTATGTACTTTATTTAGGATTTTTCATCTTTTCTGGAGTGTCTGATACATATTTTGAATGATTTTAAGCAACATTTTGCTTCTTGGTTATTCTGTCTTTGGAGGATGAATTGAGAAATTTACTTGTTTCTGGTTTTCCAACATAATTTGAGTATCACAGGAATTACCTGCACTCTGAATTTTTGATGGAGTTTTCTTGCTAAATCATTGAAGCTTGGAGGCATTTTAGAGGTAAGGTATTTTGCCTGCTCTTTAATTCCTCGCCATCCCCCCCACTTATTTTCTCATGCTGTCTGTGCCACCCAGGTTTTTCTGGATCAATTTTGGTAGTTTATGTGTACTATATAACCACCAATTTCATCTGAACTTTCGTATTTTTATGTCATATTTCTTTGTGATTTTAATCCTTTCTCATTGACTAGAGTAATCATCTGACTGATCTCTCCACATCCTCTAGGGATCCTTTCTCTGCTTACCTACTTCAGCTTCTATCATTTCCTTACTACATCAACCAGTGGGTCAAAGAGAGCTAGAAAACCCTGATGAAGTCCACTGATCAGAGAAAAATCCTGAGGTAGCAAAGTGGTTGTGGTCTCTTCCTAGATTTGTACTATGAGTCACAGCTTCGAGTTGTACAAAGGAGCCCTAGCCATTCTAAGGTGTTTAGAGTTGTAATTATTTTGCTTTCATCTCTAGCTCTCTCATGTATACCGCCCTTCACTGCTTGCTGCTCTACCACACCCTAAAACTGCCCCTTCTCGCCTCTGTATGTCACCTCGGTGCTGGAAGAGGAAATGAGAATGTCCTATGCAGGTTTCATTGGGATCCCAGCATTTCAGAAAACTGCAGTACCCAATGATGAGATAGAGTCCATAATTCTGTGGTCCCTCACTGGTAACCTTCGCTAAACAAGCCCCTACGGAAGCTAATCCAGTCCTACTCAAAAGTCACTTCTTTAGAGCAGAAGATGCCCCTTATTGCCGTTTTCACTCAGGAAATCTGGAAACACTGTTCTGGGGCAGAGGTGACAAAGACCCAGAATCTTTCAGTGATATCACATGACTTCTAAGAAACAGTAACGCATTATCCACATTTACCAAAAGACAATTAAAAGTGGCCAAAACTGGCTTGATGTGAGTAGTTTAAACAAATGAATCAATTAGTTATTGCCTGAGATAAAATGTCACTGCCAGTATGGGGTTTGAAGCTTAAGGGGTTGGACTTTTGCAGAAAGTATAACTGGACTCTTCCATCACATTTGTATCTGTATAGGTACCTGGGTGGCCAGATCAGTAGTGCCCTTTGCATCCATTTAGAAGTAGATATAAATCTCCAGTTAAGCTTGGAAAGATTAAATAAATAGAGCACAGCTGGAAGAAAACAAAAACAATACATGAGGTAGAAATAGCCTAGTGTCCGTTAGTGGATGAATAGATGAATAAGAGTGATGAGCTGACGCATACTGTAACTTGGACAAACCCCAAAATATCATGCTAAGTGAAAGGTCACACAGTATGTGATTCCATTAATGTGAAATACCCAGAATAGACAAGTCTGTAGTGACAGTAAATTACTACTTTCCTGGCTGTGGGAGGACGAGGATTAGGCAATGATTAATGAATAAAAGGTATTCTTTTTTGGTTAATGAAAATGTTGTAGAACTAGATAGTGGTGATAGTTATGCATCCCTGTAAGTATACTAAATGCTGCTGAGTTGTATGCCTTAAAAGATGAAATGTTGACTTTTATGCTACATGAATATTACCATAGTGAAAAATGTTCACAGATGCCAAGAAATTAGAAAGTATGTAGGTAAGTCCAGAAATTGTGTATTAAGATAAAAGATCATGAAAATAATCTGTCATTTTGTGGTTTGTGGTTTTAAAAATTCTCATTTTTAAAATCCTGGGCAACATGAATATGTGAGTTGAGAAAAAAATAATTAGAATTAAAGCATTTTACGGTCCCTATGAGACTCTGAGCATCATTTGCTTTCAAATACTTTGCACTGTAATCCACTGAAAGAAAGATTTCACATTGTATCCCAGTGTGGACAGATATGTACAAGAGTGAATTTAAAATTTTATAGAATAATACTTGTCATAATTATGTGTGTCATCCACTGATACTTTCTAACCTAATTTCATTTTTTAAAATTCTGATTGTAGCCACTGAGTTGATTTTATAGCTCACCAATGGACTGTAATCTTTAGCTTGGAAAATGTTGGTGTATAGAACCTCTGGTGGTGTCCAATAAAGAGGTGAGCAAGACAAGAAAATGAGTAAAGCTCGGCCGCTCAGTATCTGCTATAATCCTATGTGAGTACATAAGCGCGAATGGTGAATTGGCTGTTTTCAAATATCTTTTGAGGATGTCATCCTGTTCCAATATTATCATCTTGCTGGGGCAAAAGAGTATTTCCGTGAGTATACTGGAAATCTTTTAAAAAAAGGTTTACCCATCTCGGCGCGACTCTTTGGGACTGGTAAGCACGCCCTTCATCCGCAGGGAACTGCCTGGAGATCAGCATCTGGGCCAGGTCTGTTTGGCCCCGTAGCCCCGCCCTTCACACCCAGGAAGTCTCCCAGAAAGCAGCATCTCAGGCTGTCTCTTTGGGACCCGAAAATCCCGG
>PVJX010016634.1:0-39839 GCA_004027295.1 Dolichotis patagonum | reverse complement strand
AGCTTTCCCTATTTGCATATTTATTTCATTTGATATCATTTCAGACATTTCAGGTGTATGGCTTCTTTTTTCTTCTATGTACACAGCTTCTAAGCTTTCTTGGGGAGGGCTAGGGCTTTGAGCCTGCCTTTTGGTCTTTCCTTTTGTCATTTTTCTGTATTTCCTTACTTTGAGCGGTGTTCCAAAGCTTTCTCTGCATATGTGGCAAATTACCTGTTACACCCTCAGTTCCTGGAGGGGCAGTGGCTCCCCCACAGGCTCCTGGCTTCCTCACAGGGTCCTAACTCCCCTCTGTGAGCTCCTGGCTCCCTAAGTTGTAAGGTGAATGCTGGGTGTGGCCACCCCGGAGCCTGTGGAATCTCAGGCAGGCCAGGCCTCCATGCCTTGTCCCAGGCAGGTCTCCAGGAGGTTCCCTGCGAGTGAAGGGCCTACAGGTCCCAAAGAGTCAGGCCAGAATGTTGGTTTCTGGAAAGTTCCCGGTCCCAAACAGACCTGGCCCAGATGCCGATCTCCAGGCAGTTCCCTGGGGATGAAGGGCGGGCCTACCAGCCCCAAAGAGTCCCGCCGAGATGCAGGTCTGTGCAGACTTTCGATCCAAACAGCCCAGGCCACTCTACGGGTCCGAGAGTTTCGGGTCCCAAAGAGACAGCCTGAGATGCTGCTTTCTGGGAGACTTCCTGGGGGTGAAGGACGGGGCTACAGGCCCAAACAGACCTGGCCCAGATGCCGATCTCCAAAACCCTAGGTTTTTAAGAACCTTAGCCACTGCACAGTGCATGAACTGAAAATAACCCTCTTGTAAATGTGTTACCAATATAAAACTTATTCCACACATGCACCTCCTCTTAATGCTCAGATCCAGCTCCCACTCCGTTTTGCCTGTTCAGTTTATTTTTCCAGTGCTTTCAGATAAATATGTTTTATATTTTGTCAAAATCTTGTTTTTTAAAAATCGATGCACATCTTAGTTTGGGACAAATTTCTCTACCTCTACTGAACCCAAAATGCCTCCTCCAGCACTCCTCTTAAGTTTAAAAATGAGGTGTCTAATGTTAGAGGCAAACTGTTGCTACTGTTCTGAATTTTCATGCGGACACTAGCTTTCTGCAAACTGCCCCTTGCTCAATCAGCAGGGTTGTCTGCTGCTGAGTTCTGTCCACCTCTCCACCTTAGATGTTTCCTCTATAATAGGTTTCTGGAAGCATCTAACTTATACTTTTCTGCTCAGTGAACAAGAAGAATGCTATCAATATCCACGTGCTCTGCAGCTCTTCCCTGGCCATGTAAATAGCAGTCTTCAGTCTTAGGGACTGAACCATAAATAAAGCGGAGTATCCTGTCTTACACAGGAGCTCATGGTTATTGCTGGCAGGACTCTTTCTACTATGTATTTCTTCCTATATATTTCCTGCAGTAGTTAGTTTTAATTGATTTAAATGATTTGTGGGAGTCATTATATTTTTATCACGTAATAATTGATCTTCACAGCTCTTTACAATTATAACTATAATGCATTTTTCAGAGCACTTTTATACCTTATGAATATTTGAGAAATAATATTTTGCACTCACATGAAGTTTTTTCTCATATACCCTACAGTACTGCAGAGACCATATAGCAATTAGATATGAATGCACAAACCAGATTTTCTGATTTTATATCCTGATACATGCTGGAAGTCTGAGTTTGGGAAAACTACATGATTTCTCCATAGCTGAGTTTATTCATCGTAAAACAAGAAGGACAAAAAGCACTGTTACCATTAGAACCCATGTAAGTGACACCTTTGTCTTGGGCACTGCAGTGTGCAGGGTGGGGCGGGGAAAGGACACTATTCAGTCAATTCTTTAAAGCTTCCTACAGTGCACAAAACTGGCATCAAGGAAGGAAACTCCAAATCTAAACCAAGATCTGTGTGGCCTAGAGTCTGCATTTATCTCCAAAGCTCTCTGGCCCTCGACCAGGTACGTGACATTGGGTGGACAGAGAAGCTCTTGGCATTTCAACCACGTGGTTATGTGAACTTCTATTTCCAAAGAGTGACCTGACATATATATTGCTCTCGCTGACATGAGCAGCACTTCCTTCCTGGGATCACACGTGCAGTCTCACGGGTCATGAGAATGATCCTAGCATGGTGATCCTGAACAACGCTCACTCACTTTCAACAAAACATAAATTAAGAACTCTGAAACACAGATGGTCCATTGCCAATCCTTGTTGTTAAATTCTATTTGTGGGCTCCTTTGCTGGTTTTTGCCCATTTGGGTTCCGCTCATGGTGTTACTTTTGAATTATAGCACCCAAGGATGGCAGGGGTGCTGGCAGCACATTCCACGCTGTGTGTCCCCAGTGACAGCAATCAGGAAGTCACCTGATCCTCTACAACACTCACACCTCATGCAGGTAGTCCTCTGGTGGTGGCCATCACTGTCTCATGTGCGGACTTTGAAGGCTGTTCTTCAGCAATGCTAATGGGTCCTTCCAATCAGTGCCCTTCCCCATCAGTCTTACACTGCTACAGATGGTGACTGACATTCCTTGAATAAATGAAATTGCTCTTGTCACTCTTGTTTCAGGTTCTTCTCTTCCCACAGTACATAGATGACAGCGATGAGGCATCATGGAAAACTTTCACATTCTAGAAATGCACAGATTATAATCTAAGGAGTTCAAGAGAAGATGTGGTTAAAAGATATGATTTCTACCCACAGAATTGGAAAGAATTTTAGTGGACACTCCCTCAGACAAAGGACTTATTTCCAGAGTATATAAATAATTGAAAAACATCAAGCCCCCCAAATTCAAAGACCCTTTTCAAAAATGGGCATCTGAGATGGACACACAGTTCTCAGATGAAGATATACAAATGGCAAAGAATTACATGAAGAAATGTTCACCATCACTGGTCATTCAAGAAATGCAATTTAAAATAGCACTGAGATTTCATCTCACTCTGGAAAGAATGGCTGCCATCAAGAAAACAATTGATAACAAATGTTGGCGAGGCTGTGGGGGGAAAGGAACACTTCTCCACTGCTGGTAGGAGTGTAGACTGGTGCAACCACTATGGAAATCAGTATGAAGATTCCTCTATGAACTAGGATTAGAGGTTCCATTCAACCCATCTATTCCCCTCCTGGGTATTTTCAAAAAATATTTGAAAAGATCATGCCACAGTGATATATGTGCACCCACGTTTATAATAGCGCAATTTGTAATAGCTAAATCTTGGAAACAACCAAAGTACCCATCAACTGCAGAGTGGATGAAAAAGATGTGATACTTTTATACAATGCAATATTACTTGGCTGTAAAAAAGGGCAATCTTGAGTCCTTTATAGGTAAATGAAGGCAACTTGAGATTACCTTCATAAGTGAAATAAATAAGTCTCACATTTGTAAATATCACATTGTCGCTCTAGTGTAAAAAAATTATAAAAACTGAAAGGGTAATAAGATCCAAAATATATAACAAATATTGTAAAAATGAAAGAGAAGGAAAGTGCTTTAAAGGACATAACTATATGGACATCAAGTGTGTAAGATAGATGACCATATTACTAAGTTTCCATTAGATCATCAAGCAGAATGGTTTTTACTGTCAATGTTTGAGTGTCCACTTTTATGTTGTGATTTGGTAACTCGAACAACCATTTCTAAGAGGACAACATGAAACTTATCAACTGGTAATTTCTTAACATTAATATTTTTCTTTGAAATTCTGTATTACTTCTACCCTTTTTTCTGTTTTGTCTTGTTTTTCTTTCTTTTTTCTTTCAAAAAATATGATTTCTACATTTATTCTACAAAAGTCTGAGAGATAAACTGAGCATACCTGAAAAATGAATGCTTCACATTTTTTCTGCATATTCTGAAGAAGACTTGTATTTGTGGTCATCAACAAAGCATGGTGATAATCTTTGAGAGTCATTTAGGAATAACTATTTCTGGGTAGCATAGGAAAGATGCAGTATCAAACATAATAATATGAGCAGCATTAAATAAATAACATTAGGGAAGTATGAAGGTAAGATTTATATTGTTTTAGCCGGGGATTTAGCTCAGTGGCTTAAGCGCCTGCCTGGCAAGTACGAGGTCATGAGTTCGATCCCCGGTGCCAAAAAAAAAAAAAAAAATTTATATTGTTTTAATGCAAATGGTTCTGAGAAGTATGTTACAGGCAAAATTCTGAGATTGGCACCAAGGTTCCCGTTCCTTTTCCATAAACATGATTGATCTTATACATGTGATTAGATTACATTGTTTGATACATTTGCCCTAAGAAATGAAAATGATCTTCTGTAGACTAGATCTAATCGAGGGGTCTTGAAAAATATGGGTTCTTCTAGCAAAAAAAAACCAGATGTGCAGCATGAGACAGCTCATGGAAAGGAGCCAGGCTGTAGGGCTGGATCTCTAGGAACTGAAGGTGGCCCCTGACTGACAGCTGACATCGAAATGAAGACCTCAGTCCAACTGCAAGGCCTGCCATCCTCGGAGCCACTCAGAAAACTCTAATGTCCTTGTCGTCTCCAGGAGGAATTCACCACAGCCACAACCCTTTACTCGAGGTCAAGTAAAGAGCCCAGCTACAGCTGGCCTAGATTGTGACCTAGAGACCTGGAGAAACACGGATCCGGTTTGAAGCCACTAAGATTTTGGTGTTTTTTAAGTGCAGCATGAAACACGAATCCACACTGCTTTGCTATTTTTTTTCTGCCTGTCATAGGAAGTACTAAGCTGAGGGTAGTGGCACATTGGACAATAAAGAACCTGAAGGACTGACTGATTCCCAGGCCGTTCTGAAGAAGAAGAGATAGAGTCAGGACATTACCGAGGCCCTGCTCCTGCTCTGAACGGGCAATAGACAACATGTAAGTTTCAATTTTCTACACTTTATTCTAAATTTTCAGCTATGCTCTTCACATTCATC
Source organism: Dolichotis patagonum (assembly GCA_004027295.1). Classification (NCBI taxonomy): domain Eukaryota; kingdom Metazoa; phylum Chordata; class Mammalia; order Rodentia; family Caviidae; genus Dolichotis; species Dolichotis patagonum. Next base: position 34,903 of record PVJX010016634.1, on the reverse strand, counting down.
ATGAAATTCATAACACAGTTTTAAATCAAATTTTAGCTATTTCTAGGGACCCTGCACAGTATCAGACCCTGCTCTGATACCAGTAGTATCCATTCTGTTGGATTGTTGTGAACATTAAATCGTCTAACCCATTTGAAGGGCCTATCCCTGACAATACTGAGCATTCAATTAAGGTTACCCACTGTCATTTCATCTTAAAGACTGTCCCACATATGGGAAAGCAGAGATTGAGTGGCACATTTTACAACAGAGGAAACTGAGTGGTGAGAAGGTTAAATGACTCATTCAGGGTCACACAATTAAGAAGAGTGGAACTTGGAGTCAATCCCAGAGCTTACAGAAGCCAAGTCCCTTGGACTTGCTGGTATTGGTATTTCTGGAGAGATTCTCAAGAGCCAATCTCAGTGACATTCAAGATCCTTGTCTTTAACAGATAAATATGCACAATGTCACATTCTCAGAGTGACACTGCAACTCAAGACACTTGTTTGAGAAACATAACTTAAGATTTTTGATCCACAAATTAGGGATCCTTCTTCATTCAAGTCAGTTCAGTTGGGTTGGAGTTCTTTTTCTCTGTGTTTATCTAGTGCCAACATACACATATTCTACTGCTGTAACAGTAGGCTACTTTTATTCCAATAATGAACAGTAAATTTCCATGTTTTTAATATTTTCCAGGGAAAAGAGTTGGCATTGCCAGTGTTGATTTTTTTCATATTTAATACATTCAAAGAAATATTAAATAATTAAACTTTAATTTTGTCTAAATCAATCTGTAGGGCATCCCAGACCATAGTATCTGATAATGAAGTATAGTAAAAACTACAGACCTACATTTGATGTGGCAAGAAAAATTACTCAAGGAAGGAGCTTATCACAGTTATTTTATTCTTATTCTTAGGTTAAAGACATGAGCTCTCATCTCAGCTCTTCTGCATGTGCAACTGTGGTTCTCAGCAGCTCCAGTCCACAATGCCAAGGAGAGATTGGAGGGCATCCTGCACTGGAGTCCCAGGGGTGCTCACTGTAATTCTAGGTGTCAGCTATAATTCTACCATCCCTGTGCCATGAGTGATAGTGACAGAACATGCTTAAGTTGTAGCCAAACTGTTCTCTGGTCCCCTAAAGCTGGATGTGGCTGATTATTAAAGAAACTAAGTCCTGACATTCCAACCAGCAGACTGAAATACACCCCGAGCACCTGCCAGACGATGCAGGTTGTAACAGCAGGCACTGTGTGTCCTTTATGTGTACAGCAAAGAGCTTCCCTCTGCCTCCCTGGTGAGAGAAAGTGGACTTGGCTGAACAGAGATAAATGACGGTGAAGCGCCCTTTGGAGAAGTGAGAGATGTTCAGTGAAGTAGAGACTGACAGGAAGCCTCCTCAGATGCCACGCACACACATGCACACGAGGCTCACTCTAAGATTGAGCACTGCTTCTCTCCAGTAACTCTCTCCTGCATCCCTTCCCATACTATTCACACATTCCTGGCCACAGAGGAGCGCTATTCCAGAATCCCCAAAGCTTTGAAGCTGATGCAAGTATACTGAATAAGAAAAACAAAATTAATAATGAGGAAAACAATTCCTTTCCCTGGAAACTGTTTTTTACATTTTTTGAAGCATTCTATTAGATGCTAGAAGAAAGGCACTTCATTATTAAACAATGGGCTTAGTTTACAACCACAGGATGTGTTACCACGTGCCACTTGCTTAGATTTGCCTGCCAGAGTGCCGCTGTCTCAACTCCAAGAGAGCTATCCTTTGCCTTTGTTCCCTCCATTCCTGCATGGATGGAGTATTTTTCTGTAAAATCTTACATTTGATTCCCTCTGCAGTTCTAAGCTGCTCCATTCCTCCCATATCCCTTAACTAAATGTTCCAAACTGTAAAAATGACCTTAGCAACAGCAGGGTGCCTTCCCTGCCATCCCTCAGCCCTAATAAACTATGCACTTCCTGCATCCTGACCCAGTCTCCTTAGCTGTTTCTCAGCACTTATGGAGAAGGATTAGCATTGCCGGCTTGGCCATGAATTTATTAAAGAGCAGAGACAGTGTCCTCATTTGTTTGTAAAAGTATTAAATGAAGCGACCAGTCAGGTCCCACCCTCTGGGTCTTCACTCCCCAGGATCTATGTATTTGCCTTAAATGTTGTCTACTTCTCAACAGTCCATTCTGGGCCTGCTGTTTGTGCCCACTTTGCTGGAAAACAGCCTAACGTTTTTCACACTTGAACTCTTGCTGGGAGAGGTCCCACACACACTTTGAACAGTTACCTTGAGGCATGGCACAGGGGTTGTCAGACTTTAGTAGCCACTGTTTTCAGTACATTCATCTGCTCGGCTCTCAACACCAACCATCTGGCTGAACACGTGGGCCATACATTGCCTGGAAGGTGAGCCTGTCTCTTATGGATTACATTATTGCCTGAGAGCCTGTTCTTCCGGTTTCTTCCAGGTTTCTGGATCCATTTGCATTTGGGTTCTTCTGCTATACGTTTCTTTCTCTCTCCCTTCTACCACCTCTCTGCCTACGTTCTCTTCCTAATGATACTGTTATGGGTGATTCATTGTGTCAACTTGAGAAGTTTAGGAGATTATCTAAGTGACTTAGCAGGGCGCCAGGGTCCTCACTTTGCAAATCCTCAGTCTGTGCAAGAGAAAGGCATGGAGATTCTGTGAGTGCTACACCTGCCCTAGGGCGGGTAGCCTGCTTACAATGTAAGGAAAGAAAAGAGCCTTGTTCTCCTCATTTTGGTCTTGTTGCTTTTGCTGTTTTCTACTGCCATGAACATCTATCCCTCTGCCACACCACCATACCTTGGAGCCAGCTGATTATGGACTGAAATCTCCATAATCTGTGAACTAAATAAACCTTTTCTCCCTTAATTTGGGGAAGTATTTTGTCTCCACAAGGAAAGAAAAGTAACTAAGACAGAAACCTTCACCCAGCCATTCTTGGGCCAGAATAAACAGCTGTGAGCAGCAGCCACAGGGTTTATTTGTGTAATCAATGCTTTGCACAGCAAGAGTAGTTTATGATAGCCCACTCTGTACACACACTTCTCATGCGTGTCTAAGGGTGTGCTGTGAGTCCTACCAAGTCCACATGAGGTGTATACTTTCAAATGAAGGAAATGTACACTTATTGATATTTGGTGATCTTTTCGTTATAGAAGAAACCTGGTATTTGACCAGTACATTAAGTTTTCTATAGCAATGGCAGAAGCTGTTTCCACCTCCTCTGATGCCCATAGATCACCAGCCTAGTCTTTTTCTGGCTAAGCTATCTTGTTCAATATGAATCTGGGGAAACTGAAAACAGAGGGAAAATAATGCCGTCAAAGTGACTCTCAAGTAGTGACAAATTTTCTGAATGTTGGTTATAGTGGTGCATGCCTGTGATCCCAGGACTCAGAAAGCTGAGGCAGGAGGATTTCCTGAGTTAACTCAAGGCCAGCCTGGACTACATAGTGAGACTTATCTCAAAAAAGGAGAAGGAAGGAAGGAAGGAAGGAAGGAAGGAAGGAAGGAAGGAAGGAAGGAAGGAGAAAGGAAGGAAGGAAGGAAGGAAGGAAGGAAGGAAGAAAGAAAGAAAGAAAGAAAGAAAGAAAGAAAGAAAGAAAGAAAGAAAGAAAGAAAGAAAGAAAGAAAGATTCTGAAGCATTTTCTACACACTCTTGGAAAAGTCCTAATGATTGAACTTCAAATGCTGAAAGCATTGATGTAGATATTAACTCACCCTCTATTGACTGTGTCCTTTGTCATCTCTCACTACTACACTCCCCAGAGTGGAAATTTTGATCTAGTGAATCAGAATTAGCCAAATATGTCCAGATGTATAGAAAATAGAAAAACTATGCACTCTCTAACTACTCACTATTGATGGTTTGTAGGTTGTAGTCAAAGATTGTGAACCTAATCATTAAAGAACAGGATCAAATTTCTTGTGGCTCCAGCAACGACAAAAAATTTTCTTGTTCCCCCTTGTATGTGATGTGGAATGAGCCAGATGTCATTTTCATGGAATTACTAGTGGCACTTTACTTATAGTTTGGCACCCAGCTCTGGTCTAACCCTCTGTCTTCCTATTTTTCATGTCAGCTCCCATTTCAACAATGACCCAACCCATCCATGAGAAGTGACAAAAGAGCAATCTAATTTGCAAATGTAAATGCTGTTCCTCTGGAGTATCAGATTTACTCCTATCTTCTTTCAACATTAAAATAATATCTTGTTCTCATTTAAATAAGCTGGCATTCTCACATGAATCATCACTCAACATGTTTTTCTTTAAGAGTTCCACTATAAAAGAACAACCTCCACCAAATTCTTCATTGGCAGGCATATCTTTTAAAATGTCAATTCTCTACAGGGATAAAATAGATCCATCTCTATTTCTGTCTCCTACCCTAACAAAATCCAATTATGGTAGCAATAACTGCTCATCTGCTTACTATCAAGATCAGCCAGTATTGGACTTTCAAGATGACAGATGATTCAAGCATCTCCAAATTACCCTTAGAGCAGGGCTTTTGTGACTAACTTTTAGGACAACTTTTGAGTGATTATTCTGAAAGCATAAAATATTTTCACCAAATGTCATTTACATTTACAATATTCATGTGGTGGAAAACAATTAATTGATCTGATAAAATGATTCCACTGTGTTCTCTTTTATTTTTTGCATGGTGGTAGTATATTTTTAATGCTTTTTAAGTTACTCTCCCAGGGGAGAACAATTAATCCAAGAATCCCTCTTTCCTCCGAGAAAAGAAATAAATATCTAGGTAGCCTTAGAATGTAACCCAATTTAGGGTCATATTGATGCTGATACTTAGAAAATAATTATATTAAATATAACTGGGTTTATTAAACAGCATTTAGGAAATATAGAGTATCAAGGTAAATAATTGGTGAGTGCAGAGGGGCCTGACCTGCTACAACCTCCACCAACAAAGAACATTTGTGCAGGTCCAGTCTGATTTACCTCTAGCCCATATGTTAATGAATTTTCATAATAGCAATCATTCCAGGTATTCAACTTTATATTTCATTTTTTTAACCCAACTTTATATCATAAACATTTTATTATGTATTTTTGAAATGCTATTTTCAAAGTACTGGTAGGATTTGAGTAGATAAACAGGGTTTAACTCAATGACGAACCTACGGTTTGATATTTTGGTGGTTGCCTAGTTTCTGGTACTTTACACAAAATGATGCGGATTTTCTGTGTTTAACATTGTATTGTCAGAGTTAAATCTTCAAAATAGAATTTTTGCATGAAAAGGATAAACAAATTTAACTTTTTAATAGTTATTGCCAACTAGACAGCCATATTTGTACATTTCAGAGTCAACTGCAGGCAAAATTTTGACTCCTCTTTTCCAAAATTCTATCTCTCCCTCCTCTGTCTTCATTTGCCAACCCTTTTGTCCCAGTTGCCTACTAAGCTTAGGTCAATATGAGAGTCCTCTTCCATATCTCCCTTCCCCTCTTCCCCTCTGTGATTACTCCTTGACTCTCTGATCAATCTTGAATCCCTTTCCCTGAAAAATGTGCTCTCTCCAGGTATTTATGGTTACATGATGTCTTAGTCACTTTGTACCTGGGGCTGAGACAAAATACCTGATGCCCAAAGCTGGGGAAGGAAAGGTTTATTTCTTACAGTTCTTGGAAGTTTCAGTCCATACTCAGTTGGCTCCAAGGCAGTGTGGCATGGCAGGGCAGCCCTTTGTAGCAGCCACAAATTGCAAGGCACAAACAGGCAAGAGACAGACTCACCTTCTCTCCCCTGATACATCAAACCCTGGCTTCACCCCTAGGCAGGTGTAGCACTTACACCCCCAGCTAGACAATGAACCAATTACAAATGCTAGATTTGGTTAGGTTAATAATTCATGAGGCGTGGGGGCCACTGACATAAACCATGACACATGACCACAGGAATTACCCACATCACATATTTTCATCTTAAAAAATACTTTGTATGTTTTAAACCAATTAAACAAGAAAAAGTGAGAATTTCACACTGTGTGCTCAAAACTATGGGAAAGAAATTTAGGACAAGAACTGTCTGATGGTGTCATTTATATTATACTGCATAGAAAGTTGCCCATCTGCCTACTGGTTATAATACATAGCTTTCTTTTCAATATGCCAGTTTTGATAAATAATGACATTCGTCAGGATTTCTCACCTCATGGGTGCCTCGGTACCCTTTAGGCAAATGGGAGTTCTGACTCTCCAGGTAGGAGATTAAGGGGTAAACTGTTTCTCTTTGTAGTTCAAGAAGAATGATCAGTGATTGACGTGACTGTGAAATTACCTGAACTGCCTTTCATTCATGATGTGTCACTGATAGACTTCTAAGCTTGCTCGAATGTCAGAAAATCAGTTGGTGGCTATTAGTATTTTCTTAGTAAAATCTCTTTTGTTATTTCCTTCAATAGGGAGAAAAACCCTTCTTCATTGTTGGTGAGAAAGTTAAATGGTACAACCTGCATGGAAATCTATATGGAAATTTCTCAAAAAGCGAAAATTCAATAGTCCATTTGATCCAGGTTTTCCCCTTCTAAATATCTTCCTGAAAGAGTTAAAGATATTGTATCACAGCAATACATACATACTTACATATATAGCAGCACAATTCACAACAATCAAATCTTGCAAGCAGCATATATGTCCATAAACAAATGAAAGGATAAAGAAAATGTTCAATTTACACACTGTAGAGTTCTATTCTGTCATAAATAATGATGAACTTAAATCATTCTTAGAAAAACGATGCACCTTGAGACCATAATGTTAAGTAAAATAAATCATACATACAAGGTTAAATATTGCATGATTTATCCTATATGTGAAACCCCAGTTATAAATAAAGAATAAAAGATAGGTATTATCTGAGTAAAAGATAAGTATTAGGAAATAGGTAGATAGATCTTTCTCAAATGGGAAAGGAATCAAGAGATAGAGGGAGAAGAGGGGAGGGAAAGAAGATGGAGAGAGGAATTAAAATGCATTATGTACATCTACCAATTCCACAAAAGGAATGTAAGTATTATATAGTATAAACATTTACTAATAAAGCAAAATGGAAAAATGAGAATGGGCATTATTGTATTAACTCTTTAAAATTGTTATGCAGCTAAAACCACTTCTAGTGCTAGAAAAGAGAAACACACTAACATGTGATGGTAAACTTGAGGAAACAACATTCATCAGTTAGACTGGGCTTAGAGATGATTTCCCCGTCTGGTCCCCAGTCCAAATCATTTTGAGATCAGTTTACGGTCTAACACTTTAACAGATGATATGCAAGGCCACACTCAAGTGTAAACCTTGCAGGTAGGGAGGGAACATCCTGTGCTTATCTGATCTGGTTGCTAAGTCCCCACATTTATGATCTGAGGAACCAGATGCAACGTGAGAGAGCAGACTGAGGAAACAGCAATCCCAGCCTGATGAAAATGGATGGGGGAAACCATCCTAGGTTTTTCAGGTGGCTCAGACAAATGAGGCGAGGAAAACTCATTGAACCTTGGAATATCATGAGGTGGGAGCCCAGTCAGGAACCATCTGGAACTTACCTTGAACTGCCTGCCGAAGGGTATCTCAAATACAAACCAGTTAATGCCCTTTCCTGCTGGGCAACTACATTTCCCCCTTCCAAAGCCCACCCAACACTTATTTAAATGGAACTCAAAATGAATGAGTTATTTAACTTGATGCATTTTCCATATGCAGAAAATGAAATATACAAGTAGTCAGATGTAGTGCAGGAAATCACAGTGGTCTGTTCCCGGATCTGGAGTCTTGGCTTCCAGCCAACAGCTAACTTTGTAACCTCAGGCTGATGGCTTACTACACTGCGGGATTTTCCTCTTGAAAAACTGGCTGTCTCTTGAGTGAGTGCTAAACGTAATAAAATGTGGAAAGCATACTGTATTATAGTAACTTGGTCCACTATTTGGTCATAATATGTACTCTATCAATATTTGCTATTGCTACTATTGCTTCCTGAAAGTTCATAGGTGACTGATCTCAACAAAAGAATACATTTTCTATTCAATTCAATTTTGTCTTCCCAAATCCAGGAAGGAAGAGCCTAAGGAAGATACTACATGTACTTCTATATTGAAAAACCTATGCTTTAGAATGATATGCCATCCAAATTTATCATTGAGCTTTAAATATGAGCAGTTAATTTTCAAATACTCAAAAAACCCCAGAATAATGGGATGATGAAGGACTCTGTCTCCAGAATCATATAGAGTTGAATTTAAATGCCTACTTTTTCACCTATCACAGAAGCAAATTACTTCCTTGTGCATTATCGGAAGGCTAGGGATGATAGTGGTATATACCGTACTGCATCTTGCAAAAACTGTATGAAATAATTCATCCGGTTGAAGAAGGCATCAAACGTGGAATATGTCTTCCACACATGTTTACCAAAAACAAACATTTTTAAATTGGGAATTCAGAGGGAGAGGGGGAAGTGTAAATAAGTAGGACTATTTGAGTCGCCCTCTGCTACCCTTTCAACCAAGGCTGTCTTTCTCTGTCAGTTGAAGGATATTGAGATATAAAATCACATGATGAGTCAATCTGCAAATATTTGTGTTGCTTTACATGTTTACATATTGAGAATATGATAGATAATTCTCATTTACAGCACTCTGTTCTAACATCAAAAGGCATAAACTTTACTCAAACTAAAAGCTTTCATGTATACCTCACTGAAAGATTTGTTACCAAACTGCTATTATCTTTATAACAACAATATTATAAAGTCATTTACTTTTCCACTATTTTTTTCTCCACCAATGTCTCATTTTGGAGAGGAAGTTTGAACTCATTACCTGCTAACTTCTTCTGCTTCAAAGAGTTACTAATTCTAAGTTTAAACCTTTTCAAGGACTAAATTATTACTTTTCCAGGTGAGTTCTACTTATAAACCAGCATCTCCTTCAGTGTTCCTGGTTTCTTTATTGCTTAAGATACTGAAATGTTTCTTCATGGCTTTTTTGCTACATGTGTTTTTTCATATTTTCTCTATATTTTTAAATCCAAGATTCCAGTGTTTCTACTGATATAGAAGTTTCAGGAAATTTGTGGTTCTTCTATCATATCATCCTATTAAATAAGAGGCTGTTATGCAGGACTTTCCAAGATAATCCCATCTCAGGATCTTAGCTTCTGCTGAGATGACCGAGGGGACCTATGAGTTACCCAAGTAATTTCTTCAAGTATTCTTTTATATAATTGAAAATTCTAGTTTATAATATGGCTAGGCTGAGAATTCCTCAAGTATTTAGACCTAGTCAATATTAATAGTTTTGTTTGCCATTTGCTTTCATCATAGAAGCAAGAAGAGCCAAGGTCACCAGTTCAGTGCATTGTTTGAAAAATCTACCTGTGACCCTTAATCACCATATGTCAAGTTGAATGAAGTGACAAGGAACATAAATCTGTATCAGGCTGAATTTCTTGGTATAGGCCCATTAAATAGAGATTCTGGATTAGTGCTGCTGCTGTTGATTTTAGAGTTTTTAAAAAACATACTAAGTGTTTATTTGGTTGGCTGAAATACAAATCAAAGGGTGGCCCACTGTGAATGAGCCACTTGATACTCCTTGGTTTACTACTGGTAATGGTATTCAATGCTTTAGAAAAACGAAAATGCTGCAGTGTGTTCTGCATACTGGGAGGGTTCAGAAAATGTACCCCTCACCGATATCCTAAGAAACAGATTTGCAAAGCGAGCACCAGGAACCTTGAAGAGCTCAGTCTTTGCTCTTCTGTGCATACCAGATCTTATGATGGGTACTCCAGTCATTCAGTTGGTAAAGAGGACTGTGATGTGATGTGATGGACATAATTGAGTTTTGAAATGGGAGGAGCCAAATGACAGTGTGAATTGTCAAAGCAAAGGCAAATATATTTACTCTAACAGACACACAGTAGTAAAACAATGATCAAAATAGTGTGACATGTGTAGATCTTTAGAGTTGGCCAATTAATCATGATGTTACCTGAATAGGAATAGATAGGAAGCCCGCTATTTATGTAAGAAGAAACATTTTAGGGCAAATAAATTAAAAATCTACCTCTAACTGTAGCACCAAAGAATCACGGCTCCTCCACAAGTTCCAGGCTTGAGCCAGTTTATGCACCCAAGACTCCTTGAATGAAGGGGAAACCAGGTCCTCTTGAAGAAGGACCCAGATTTATTACCAAAAAATTAGAGGGTCATTCTTTCTAGCATCCTTCCCCAAGGGACGAATGACCTTAAGGAAATGATCAGACATTTCATGGACTACTAGACACAGATCCTAAACTAACACTGATTCCAGGAGACTCAAAACACCACTGGGGCCTTCCCAATGACGAGTAGGAGCTTATGGAAGTCAGGTGATTGATAGAATTTTAGCCAAAGTCTGTCTCAGTCAGCCTAATAGGACTCTGAATACATCCTGAGGTAATTCCTCCAGTCCCAGAATGTGCAATTAGGTAGAAATACTTAGTAGTTGGCAGAATACCCACCCTGTTTCCCCAACTTGTGAAGCAAGGGCTATTGTAGTGGAAAAGACAAAACGGAAGTGAGTACTTGCCACAGTTATGAGCAGCAACAACCAATAAGCTTGTAGCCAGACAGAATAAAAAGGGAAATATAAACTTCCCATTTTTAAAGGGCTCCAGTCCTCCTGAGTCGCTCCCTCCATTGCTACTCTGGGACATTGGTTTCTAGGTCTCCCATTTCCTTGGCCTTCCAGCAGACTTAAACCAACAACCATCCAGTGAGCTTCTAGGCCTTTGACCTTGGTCTGATGCTGCATCCTTGATTCCTCTTTTTCTGCCTCCTCCATCTTCTTCACATGAGCAGCTACTAAATTCTCCAGCTCTCCAGAATTGAGACAGCCCTGTGAACACTCTTGCCTCTGATCCTAAGCCTACCTAATAAATTCCTTTGCATAATTATACATATATTTTCTATTGATTCTCTTCATCTAGAGAACACTGTCTCTTCAGTTAAATGTCCAGTTTCATTATTTACAAGTTCTACATTTCACATAGTTGTAAGATGTAATCCTGCTAAGATTTCTATCACTGTATACCGAGGATCTTCTTCCTACCATTTTCAGTAATATATTCGTTATTAATTTTTGAATTCTCATCAGCAGAGTCAATAACATTCATATTTCTACTGTATTTACATTTCACTCCTTAAAATTCCTCCTGTTCTTCACACTGCTCAATTCCAAAGCCACTTTCACATTTTGGGGGATGTCTGACACATTCATTGTTAAAATGCTTTCTCTTTAGTTTCCCATTGCTGCTAACAAAATTACCACACACTTAATGGATTAGTCAGTGTTCTCACATCTGGGTCAAAGTGCTTGACACTCAAAATAAGGAAGGGGAAGTTTCATCTGGCTGATGGTTTCTGAGGGTTCAGTTCTATGTCAACTGGCTACAAAGAAGAAACATCATGGTTGAAAAGTGTGGCAGGCAATAGCTGCTTAGTTCAAGTTCATGACAGTCCAGAAGCAGAATATGAGAGTGCAGGAAGGGATAGACAGTTCACAGACATGCCCTACAGACCCACTTCCAACACTAGGCTCCCCCTCTAAACACAACATTTAGCTGTGAACCTCAGTGTTTGAATCCACTGATGCACATTGGGACCCCATAATCCAATTACTTTCTCCAAGAATCTCTTCATCCACCCAAGTTGACAATCAGGGTTAACTGACTCACTTAATGATACAACATGAATATATTATCTTACATTTTTGTTAGTCATAAGTCTGATATCACCTTCACCAATATAAAACAACGTAATAGAAGGGCTAGGAGTCTCTCTTGAAGCTATAGTGGAGAGTCTATTTCCCTCCCTTTCTGTCATCCTTTTATCTCTTGGCCCTTGGAGTCTTTCCTCTGACTTCAGAATTACCAATAGTGGTTAGATAATTCTCACATTGCTTTATTCTACCTTGTTCTGTCATTGCATCTTCTGCTCTGACTTGAATCTTCTACACTTCAGAACTCCTGTGATTCCAGTGGGCTCACCTGGATAATCTAGAGAAAGGTCAACTCTTAGCACTCTAGTTTTGTTTGCAACCTTAATTTTCCTTGTCGTATAATCTAACATATTTGCAGTTTCCTGGGAGAGGACATATGCTCCTTTGGGGACTATTGTTCTTCCCCTTACAGCTTCAATTCCATCAAATCCCAAGTCACCAATGCCTCAGTTTTCTAGCCTGACCTGGAGGTACAATAGGATATTTTAAATTATCAATAAAGGGATTCAAAGAGTTATTCCCACTTTTAACTCTCCTCTCACCTCAATTCTGGTTTCCTGAAACATGTGGCCTTCATTTATTGAGACACTTCTCATATAATTAACAACTGTGTGCGTGACCGTGTGCATGCATGTATGTGATATAAAGTTAGGAAAAATTTATTGAGGATAATTACAAAGCTAAGACTTAGTTAGCAATCAGAACTAAAACTCTGCTCGATTAGATATCTTGAAACATCAATTCTCAATCAATGCTGTATCTACTCTGTCTGAATATCAATATTTCTAATTATTCAATTCTTTTTCTCTAAAGATTGGTGGTATACTTATATTTTTGGCACCATAACTTTTCCTTATCCTCATAGACAAATATTTAATATTTATTATAATTTTTGCTAGGTTAAAAGAATCCCTTGATTCTTGATCCTATTTGAAAAATGCATGTATTTTTGAAAACCACATATTTTTTAAAAATATATGTATTTCAAGAATACATGTATACATACATGTGTTTTATAAAAAGTAGTAATGATACTTTTACAAGTCACCTTTAGTGCATAAGTCCACACATTTAGAATGGGTTATGTTTGGGAATTGACTGAAATCAAACTTAGAATACCCATACTTGTGACTTAGTCATGATTACCCACTCATTGCCAGCAAATACAATTTTGTTTATGGGTTCCAACCTAGTATGTTATGAACAGAGTTGGTTGTTTTAAAATGATGATTTCATGAAAGAATTATAACATTTATATGCCTGAGTAATATTATGAGCACATTATGTAAGCCAGGAGTCATTTCTTAATTTCCAAAGCTTTAAGATAGGCTATAGCCTAAGAATGAGGTGGCACGTACCTGTAATCCCACCACTTGAGAGCTGAGACAGAAGGATCGCCACGAATTCAAGGCCAGTCTAGGCTACACAGTAAGCTGAAGTCCACCCCGCACTACCTAACAAGACCCTGTATCAAAAAATATATTTTTAAAGAAGTGAAGCAACTCCTTAAGCTAAACTTCATGGTTAGGTATATTCCCCCACAACACTGCACTGGTGTCTGTATAAGACCCTGCCTGCTAATCTACTCATTACTCAAGTCAATTTATGTTCTATTATGTTAAGCATTTTTTTGGAAATCTCAACAGTGGGAAGAAACAATAACACCACATGGATTATACACTCTTGGGTTTGCCTTGGACCTCTCCATGAAAGGGCTAGAAGTATTTAGACTTACAGAATTGCAGGCAGTTGCTATTGGAAGATATTTATGGATGGGCCTAGATGAATGAAGTTCAATAGTATTTTGACTTTATGATCACCTCCATTTAAATTTCTGCAGTAGAGATGCTATCTACACTTTTTTACCCCTACTTTCATTAGTTCATTGATTTGTTTTGATTATTGATGACAAGTAATTTCTCTCTTGCACAGAAATCAAGAAAGAGAGCCCTGAAGGGTTTAGCACAGAGGTATTTAATCCTCAGCTTTACAGACTTATGGAAGTCATTTTGAGAAAATGATTATAATTCCCACCCCTGAGTTTCCTCTCTTCCCTTTGCACCTAAATGCCTACATCTCAATTTATCACAAAATCATAGACTTCAGTTTTGCTGCCTCATAGACTGGAAGGAATAGAAAACCCTCACTCTATAAATTCTTACTGCTATATAGCCACTAGTAAACTTGTAAATAGAATAAGCCAGACCCAAAATATTCTTTCAAAAATAAATGTCTACTCCCCGCACTTCTAATTTTTCAGTATTAGGAGAGAAAATAGATCTGCTTCTCTTCTAAAACACTGCAGTCCCCCAGTTAATTATTGTGTTCCAAAAGATATTGTTTGGGAGCTTTAGAATTGCTTCATTAATTTTAGCCAATGTGTATTTTCCATAAAGTACTTAATTAAGTGTCTAGAAACCAAAAATTTGAATTAAGGTAGGAAATTGCCTCTTTGATGATCTTTAAAACAGAAGATTATGGATTTTCCCCTTGAATGAAAATGTATATGGGGGAAATATGCTCTTTGCTACTTAAAATACAGTTCCACTTGCCCTGGAGAACACATCTACATTTTAGTTAGTTCATAAATGTTATTCAGGTATAAACTAACAGATCTGTGCTAGTCAAAATAGAGTTTACTTGTTATTAAACAAATATAGCTAGTTATTTACTCAATTATGTTTATATATTAATCACTATTAAGTATATAAGTCCAAGACTATGGGTTTGGAGTTTCATATTTATAAATACATGCATTAAGATATATTTATTTACTTATTTACTTAATAAGTGAGAAAAATCACATTTTTGTGGGTTCTGTCTTGAAATTCTTGATCACCCATTTTCAACTGACTTCAAGATCAAAATTAAAAAGCAAAACACATCTCCATCAAAGGACTTGTCCATCCAATAGCCTTACATTTCCTCAGTGAAAGACAGGATTGCATCTATAATGGGGAAGATCAGTAGTTAGTTAACTGGATACTTCTGTGATTTACACGAATACTCTGAATCACAAAGTGAGAGAATTGCATAACTGACAAGCTGACCAATAACCATGGACAATGAATTATTTTATAAAGCACTTTTACTGCACACTTATTGTGTACAAGGACCTACAGTAGGTGTTAGTGAAGCTATGCAGACTAATCAAATCCATAAATTAATCCTTAAAGTCACCATAACTTTAGTTCAAGGTAAAGGGAACTGCTTGCTATGGCACTGATGTACAGATTGGATGCCATGACCCTAAATCAAGGCACTGAGGCAGTGGTGGCAGGAAGTTGTAAGAATCATAGAAGAGAAGGTGTAGTCTCACAAAAAGGCTAATTACCAACCCAGGAGTAGAACTTGGCACTAAAGAGCACTACCTGAAGTTGAATTCAGTATGATGATAAACATTCAGTGCTGGCAAGAGAACAGCGAGAAAAGTACTATCCTAAATGCCAGTGGAAATGTAAACCCATGAAAACAACATAAAAACCATTTATAGATAGCAATTGAGCAACATATGTTGAGATTCTTGGCAGAGTTCATATTCTAGGATTTGGTAATGCCTCTTCTGGGGATGTAACCTCATGAAATGAACTGAAACGGCCAGAGATTTATGTGTAAAGCTATTTGAAACCATTGTGGTATAATTTATGGTGTGGAAAAATTAGAAATAACATAAATATCGAACAGTCAAGAGAGAGGTTAAATAAATTACAGCATATTCATTTATTTATTAAAATGCATTGAAAATACTAAATAAGATGTACTTCGCCACGAATCAATAAAATAAATCAATAAAATGCTCGAAATATTACATTAAATAAGGAAAATACAAAAATCATACATTTAATGTGATCCCCATCTTTCAGACTTTACGCTGGATAAAAACTGTAGTAAAGTGTTAAAGGTCACTTCCTTACGCTGAGTTCTTAGGTACAAATCTTGTCACAGAGTTTTTGGGCAAAGCTCTCTGAGGCTCATTGCATGGAGCAGGACAAACAGAATTCACCAAGGGCGAAACCAACCTGCATTCTGGTCGCAGTACGTACATCAGCCAATCCCACAGGGATTCTGGAGCTGGAAAGAACTGGATGCTACAAGTCAAAACTCTGTGTGAACGCCTCCAACAGCCTTTGGCCATAGTTCCCACTACATGGAGTGTGCGATGCTTGCACAAAAATTCATTGATCAAGTTTTAACCCCCGCTATAGTCAGAGTTTTCAAGGAAGACAATTTAATACAGGACACATAATTTATAAAATTATTTTGTAATAGTCACTCAAAGAATCAAACACAAAAAAGTACCAGAAATCTGTCCACACACTAAAGGTCCAAAGAGCCCAGTGAGGACCTGGATCCGTGACAATTTCGTGCATGAGTCCAGTTAAAGACCTAGAGGCTGTGACAATGCCCCCTAGATGTCCAGTTAAAGACCTAGAGCCTGTGACAATGCCCCCTAGACGTCCAACTAGAGTCCACGACAGTGACTCATGCAAGTCTGTTTCATGGATCTGCGCTGGGAAGGCCCAAAAGTCAGCAGTAGAAACTAGAAAGTCTGTACCAGCAGGCTGAAGGATCTGTGCCAGTGGGCTGAGGGATCTGCACTGGAGCCAGGAAGCAATGCTCAAAGTAAGGACCAGGGCTCCACCGAAAAGTACCACAGATATTCCCAGTGACAATGAGGTCCCGAGCTCCTCTGACATTGAGTACACATCAGAAAGCCAGTTCATATCAGAAAGGCAAGTCTCTCAGTCACGGTATTAATCCCTATATAAAAATTATCCCAGAAATCTGGTCCACCCTTTCCACTATATGAGGACACAGAGGTTGGCAGTCTGATATTTTGATGCCTCGATTTGGATATGATTTGAGAGTGTCCCCAAAACTTCACGTATTGGAAGCTTGTTCCTCAATGCGGCAATGCAGAAGGTGGCAGCACCTGGAAGAGGTGAAGGCTCATGGGAGATCATTAAGGGAGCTTTCCTTAGAAGGAGCTGAGATAGCTCTCCCAGAACTCCTGCATTTGGCTGTCAGTGCGTTATTGTAAGAGTGAATTCGTCTGCTGTATCAATCCCTGGCTTCCAGTCTGGTGTCATCTCTA
Organism: Dolichotis patagonum; assembly: GCA_004027295.1. NCBI lineage: Eukaryota > Metazoa > Chordata > Mammalia > Rodentia > Caviidae > Dolichotis > Dolichotis patagonum. The sequence goes on along the minus strand of PVJX010016634.1, from coordinate 17,991 downwards.
CGTCTTACATAGACACCTACAGTTGTGATCTCATGGGCTATGAGATGTTTACCAGAGCTGAGTTGAAACCAGCATCATGATTTGGAACCTCTGGATCTCTGAGCTAAATAAACCTTTTTTTCTTTATAAAGTTAGCTTGCCTAAGGTATTTTGTAACAGCAATGAAAAATGTACATTAGAAGAAGTTCTTCACTAGTATCCAATTATTCCAGTCTTAGAATTGTAACAAATAAATTATGCTGCTTATAAGTCACCTAGTTGATAGTATTTTGCTATTTTGTAACAAAGCCCTCATAGTTTATTTATCTTTCAATTCTTCCAAAATTGAAAATATCAGTCTTCTGCTAAGGAGAAATAAACAAATAAACATAAAATCTGGGTCCCTTTTCCCCTTTCTCTTCTGTGTCATGAACACAGAAGGAAGTGCAATGGGACAGGTGGGTACAGTGAAGCAGGAGGGGAGGATGAGAACATAGATTCCCCCATGTTTAAAAAGCCATTCAATAGAAACATAAACACAGGGCTACTCAGGACGAGGAAAAGGAAGGAGCGGCAATGATGAGGAGCTATGACTGACAGGATCTCCATGCCTCTTCTCTTTTCCTGTCCTGCTCTGGCCGCAAGGTGTGATTTGCCCCTTCCAGACTGAAACGTTGACTCCTCTGAGCCTCCCTCTAGATTTCATCTAAAGCAGTGTATGAGGCGCAGCCCTTCTTTCTTTGACACATCAGAAAAGAGAAACGGTGGTAACCTTGCCTTCTGTCATTGTATCATGTGTTCATTTTTAAGGAGAAAGAGACTAAAAGAAGAGACTAGAGTGTAACTTTGGTGACATAATTCCCTGTAGCCAATGGCCATTTTCAGGGGAGGGCAAAGCTCTGAGCTGTAGACAGCCACATTCTCAATGGCTGAGGGATGATGCCTGGCCCTAAAAGAAAGATTCAGACCCCTTGTTTCAGTGTCCATGACAAGCAGTCCCTTTTGAGAAAGGGAAGTTACCAGTGATTTCTGTTTTCTCCTGTGCATTCCTATTTCTATTATGATGTAGTTGTGCAACTAGCAAATCAAAATGGTCACTGAACCATAACCAAAACAAACAAAAACACTAAAGGACTCAAGGCTTTGTATTTTGAGCTCATAGTTGAGTCTCTCTGGTTCTGTAAGACAACAGGATTTTAAACAAAGAATCAGCATTTGTCTTTATTAGAACCTATTTTCATACCGGCAAAAATTGCTTTCTGTTTTTGTAGTGACAGGAATGGTACTTTATGGGATATGGAAGTGAGATTATTATAAGTGTGTTTTAATAACTAAATGTTAGTTTTAAACATCATTATGAAGCTTTTCACCACTTGCAATGGAGCGAGTTGATTGATTATCCATTCGAGATAATTACCAGTAGACAGGAAATCTAAGAGGTCTGGGATGCTCAGTCCCATCTAAATACCTTAACCTAAAACTCTCTTCCAGGTTCTTTCCCACAAATAGACATGGCCCAATTCATATTCCCTTTCACTCGACTTCTAAGGCATTTAGGTCACATAATCTGGTAGCCAGTACTAAAAATAGATATGTCACCTATCTGACAAATCAGACAAGGAACCTAGACAGAGGAATACAGGGCAATGAGCACATTTTCATTCTGCTTGGTTTGCTGAAAATGAGCCTTGGTAGAGAACAGGAAACATATTGAAGAAGTTTATTATTCAAGTGGGAAACACAAGTTCTGAGTTATCAATGAGAATGAACACTATTATGATGTTACTTACATCCTTTTCAATTGTCCTGAGGGTCACTGAATTGCCCTTTTGGAGTGTGTGGAAATAACAAAAGGAATGAGCCCCATTTGGGAGGGTGTGCCCAAATATCCAGGATGATTTATGGTTGTGACATGTCCTTCCTTACACAATATCTTCATCCACCCCATTTTAAAGCTTTCTTAGAGGGGGCAGTGGGGCTTGAACCTAGGATTTCATGCATGCTAAGCAAGAACTCTACCACTAAGCTACACACCCTCAACTTTAATCAGCTCCATTTTTTAGTGACCTTAGAAAAAAGAAGTAAGATTTAAAACATGTTATGTACAAAGAATATCTTGGAGCATATCTCATAGTGTTTTATGTTTTGGGGGGGTTTTTGGCCCATGTTTCTAAGAGCAAATGTTCTTTGTCTGATAAAGTTTCCATTTACCTCATCTCTTACTAAGAGAAGGAAACTCCTTAGCTTCAGCATAGCTAATGTTGGTTCATTTTCTGTTCATTGCAGAAGAAAATTAATATCTTCTAGCAACTGGGGCCAAACAGTGAGGGTATAGAACTGGTCCACTCCGTAGTGAGAGACAGTCTCTCTAACCTACTATGAGTCCAGCTCTTATTTCAGCAAAACTGGTTGCTGCCTAACCTGAATTCTTTTTGCTGAGCATCTACCAGCAATATTGACTAGGGTTAATCTTGTTTGGATACTTTCTTTCTCCTTTAAATTGAGCTTTGAGGCAATCCTTCAAAAGACTGTTATATTGTGACATATGGAGTAACCTTTTCTAAAATATCACACAGAAGAAAAGGAGAAAATTTCAATATTCTAAAACTCTCCTGCCTTGTCAGACGGTTATCAAGAGACCTTCCATCAGGTACAAAATATCACTCTGATAATCCTGATTCTTACCACCAGGTGATACAGAGTTAGAGGAATCAGATAACTGAAAGTTCACTCACAGGGCTCTATCTAGCAAAGCCTTGCTGTAAGTCACTTAGAGAGATATAGCATTTCATGCAACTGGTTACTATATTTTCATTTGATTTCTGAAACAATTTGCTCACAATATTTTAGACATTTTTTGTACAGTCCAACAAGGCAATGTAGCCCAAGGGGAGAAAAAGATCAAGAAGCAATTTCAGCATAAGGGCAATTTCATTCTGGGCAAACTAAATGCACAGACTGAAATTACAAGCTCCTAAAATCTAAAGTACACAATCAAAAACTCGGTCATTATTGATTATTTGCTATTTTCAGTAAAGTTTCTTAAAATGTGGAATGTTTGATAAGGTTGACTCTATTAGCTTAGTATTCAGTAGACATAACCTGAAAAATACAAAAGCACTCAGTAGACAGAATATTCAAAAGGTGTATTTTGGTAAATGGCAAACATTGAGCTAACACTAAAAAGTATTAACAGCCAAACAGAATATTTATGAATCAGATCATTAAAAATGCTCACATAATATCAGCACCAGTAAGTCGTTTTAATTCAAATTATATCAGCACAAGGACAGAGGGTTCAGCTCTATGGAGTCTGAGTGGATTCCAGGGAGAAGACAGATAACAATTTGCATTTCATGATGTTTTATAGCTTCCTAGCTGCTTTTTGGAGAAAATGGGCCATAAAATCAAAAATAGAATCCGTTGACCGGTTGTTTGGGGTCAGACAGCCCTGGATTTGAGTCTTACTTCTGTCACTATAGCAGAGACAGCTGGCCTATCGGCAAACCTGCTCCTTAGCGCACACCTGCGTTGCACTTCCTGGCTTTCCTGGAAATAAAGTATGGCCATAACTACTTTCTGGCCAATGAAGTGTAAACATAAATGCTAGACAGCTGGGCCTTGACCATAAAACTTCTAAAATTATTTAATGTTCTTTTTTTTCTGCCTGCTTGACCTTGCAAGCCATATGTTAAAAAAAAAACCTGTGAAACACAACACAGAAAAAATCCACTAAATTTTGCATTCCTGCTTTGAGAAGAGCGTCCCCCCCCAGTTAGAATTACTCATTTTTTTAAACTTTATATGAGGACTAACATTCTATTATGTTAACCACTAAGAGCTATGCTTTTTTTTATTTATACCTCACAGTACTATAACTAGTTTTCCCCTGACTTTGGTTAAATCATTAACTTTTCTATGCTTCAGTGATGTTCTCAATAAAATGGGAATATTTCTATTTTGCTTTCAATGGTAATTGGGAGGATATGTGTATGTTCATGGTACTTGGCATGAAATACAGTCAAACAAATGGCAGCAGTTATCAACCACGATTGTTTGGTGCCTAGTTTTTTGTTACTATGCTAAAAACATTTGACATATATTATTTCATTTAATCATCAAAATGAAACTGCAATGCAAGTATTGTAACTCTTACTCTATCCATAATAAAAAGTGTAATAATTTAAAAACTGGGTATTTTCTACATGTTTAATACTATTCCAAACACTTTCCATGCACTAAAACCAGACTAACCCTACCAAGTGTGTATTACTATAATTCCCCACTTTACAGGTGCGGAAACAGGGACCCTGAACTTGCTTTCCATCCCCAAGCCCACGTAGCTACCAAATGGCAGAACCAAGATGGAAAGAGGGGAATCCGGCTCCGGAGCACTTGCTCTTAGCCCGCGCTGATCTCTGAAGCACCTACAATGCATCAAAATCAAGTGAAACACACAAGCTCTTAGGGAGGAGTACTCCCAGGATGGCAATCAGAAATGACTGCAGTTGGATCAGTTCCTCCTAATCAGTAAAATGAATTTAAATATCTCACAGCAGAACTAGACCCATGCTATTTAGCACCAGTCCTGCAGACTGGCCTAATATGGTAGAATATTTGTGATATTTAACAGAGCCATTTAATCCTGCCCAGCCCTCTAAATCCTGATACCACAGAGAGCCTTGCTTTAGTCTGAAAGTTTCCAGATTCTCAGAAATCCTTCCAGACCTGGATCGTGGGTGACACTTGCAGGGTCTTCAGTTTCCATGAACCGCTGTGGCTGGAGCCCTTGCAACACAGACACGGCTGAGAAATCACCCTGCCAGCAGGAACTGCACGCACCAAGTACAGCGAGCCACGTTTTTGCCTTATGCGTCTCTGTCATTAGTCCTCAGATGAATCATCACTAAGTTCCTGGTTCCTAGCTTTCTGGGGGAGATTCTAGAACATTAGCAATGCTTAATAATTTAAGTGCAGAAGTTACATGGGCTGTAAATGCACCCATTTAGCTGAACTTAATTTTTCTCATGAGAAATATTGCCACGGTAATGAATCTGCGATACAGCTTTGAGATCAAATGTGCATTTCACCGATAAATATTTTTGCTCTTACACAGACAAAGTTTCCTTCTGCAGAAAACTCTGCCTTTAAATTATCCATCAGATGTTCCAGAATGACTGATTCATTGTCTAAAATATATGATTGAGTTTTATCATTTTAAGGCTGAGTTCATTATCTCCTTGCTGCTCAGTCTAAGTGATAAAAATAGTGCAAAGAATAAGATGTGCTGAAATACAACACTGTATTTTTTCTGCTCTTGAAAAAGCACTCTGCAAAATCACCCCACTAGCCCTCAGATTTACACAGAAAGGGCTATTGCTCTGTAATCAATTAAAGTTATTAGCAAGAGCTAATTTAGTTACATAATGGTTTCAGAAACAATCTAGGTCACACAAATGGCATTCATTAAAGATGTATAAAAATTAGGTAAGAGATATGTTGGATCAAGATTTTATAAATGTCTTTGTTTTTAAAAAATAAGATTATGCAAGTACTGCAATATGTATGTTACACTTAGGCAAAGCTATGTTGAGGTTATAAAAACTGAAAGCATTAAAAGTGGTTGAAATGTACATTGTTGAAAGCTGTGGTACTTGCTTGTGTGACACTGGGAACATTTTTGGAGTACACAATATGACACTGGGGTAGACACTTGGCCTGTGTCATCTTAGGCAAGTCATCTATCTTCTCTGTGTTTCCTCATCTGCAAAATAGGGAAGTAATATTATATCCAACCTAATTTGGCTGCAAGACTAAATCAAGTCAATGTGTACAAGACATCTGAACTATGCTTATCTTAAAATAAGTCCTTGATGAAGGCATGCAAAAGAACAGATGTCAGTTAGCTTTTAAACTTTCAGTTGTAAGATGAGTAAGTTCTGGGGATTTAAGTACACTGACTATAATAATATTGCACTGTATACTTGAAATTTACCAAAAGGTTTTCTTCTGTGCTGGAAATTGAACCCAAGGCCTTGTTTGTGCTAGGTAAATAGTATGCCACTGATCTATATTCACAGTCCTTGCAAAAATATGTTCTTTACACACATGCACACCCCCCCACACACAGATTATACACACACAAAGTAATTAAGGTAATGATTGTATTAATTACCTTAATTGTAGTAATCATTTCACAATGTGTATGTATGTCAAGCCAGCATTTTGTACACCATAAATGTCTACAGTTTTGTCAGTTACACTTCAATAAAGCTAGGCAAGTATCACAACTGTTAGCTTTTATTGAATAAGTAGGCTCTCACTTCTTTCAGTAAAAAAGTTAAAATGTTTCATTAAGAACCAACATACTAATAAAATAGGTTGCTTCAACTTTGAAAAGTACAAATGGACTTACAAGATGTTAGAAATATATATTTTCTACTTTCCTTACTGTAGGGAAGGGAAATTAAAACCAACGAGACAAAGAGGGTAAGATTTTTCATTCCACAGTTATCACTGTCCACCTTAAAAGTGTTTAAAAGATAGAAAAGAACAATCTAGGTTTTATCTCCAAATTGAAATAATTAAGATTAGTTAAAGTTAGTTCCATCTTTAAATACAACAGGTCTTTGGGATTTTCATTCACAATCATTAGGAACTTACCTTCCCTGTTCTACTTATTTTAATTAAACCTTTCAAAGTTGCCAAGGAATGTGAAATACAAGTTCATAAAGTGAAATGCTGTATGTGAAACTAAACTGTAAAAGAACATCTTCATGTTTCAAATACCTCTCCAAACCTTGTAATCATGGACCAGTAACTGAATGTAGCTCATATTTCTGTGGATGACAACGTAAGTTGACCCCAGCTAGGAGATTCATTTGGGCTGGGCCAGTGTGGGGTATTAACAGCTGATTTAGGTCACATTTCTGGGCTAATGGCTGAAACATTTGAGTTGAATTCTCCAAGCGGACTCTCGAGTTAGAGCAGGTTGGCCTGACTGTATTCAGACACGGCATACGGGGACCGAATCAATGGAACCATGCAAAATGCTTTTGCTGTAACAGTGCTGCCTGCTCCGAAGTATGTCCTCAGTCAGTGAAGACACACAGCCAACCCTGATTCAAGAACTAGAGAAATCGACTCCACCACCGGATGGAAGGAACTGCAAAGTCATATTACAATGGACACAGGCAGGGTCAGTGGAAGAACTGGGGTCATTTTTGCAATCTACTTCATAGCTAACATCATTCTTATATTGTAGAGAAGAATTCTAAAAAAGGAACTCTTAAAGTCACAGAAAGTCAAAATTCATTTTGCATTTTGGCTTACAATGACCTTAAAATATCTTGACTTTCTGTCACCCGGCTGGATTCTGATGTCTAATGTGAAGCAAGATTTTGTGTAAGTGTAAAGACCAAAATAAGTGCATCTGTATTGTTGGAGCTGTTGAAGCTGAATACACATGCAGGGGAGTGGTGTGGCCCTGGCATGATTGAACTGAGAATGAGACACTTCAGGGGGCAAGATAGGCCACAGCTGAGGCTACCTGGAGCCTTTCTAGTTTTCCTTAATTAGCATCACCTATTGCTCTGAGGGGGTCCTTGAACCCCTCCCAGGATCCTGCTCAGATTTCCTCCATTGTCCACTTACCTCCTTGCTTGTTCTAATTAAATATGGGCTGCCCAGCGTCAGTCAGTCGGCCAGCTAGCAGAGATTTTAGTCCTCCTGCAGCTCTGAAGACCATGCCGCTTGTCTCATTCCTTTGAGCCTTCGCTGTGCAACCTTTTGGGGGATTAGGGACTTAGGCACAGACCCCAACACTGTATGATTCATGCTAAGTCAATCCATATGATTGGAAAATCTGTAAGGTCCTTAATTTTTCTGACATTAAGTGAAATTTAACAACTCTTTAAAAACACAGATGACGGCTTACATGTTGCTGCTGTGATTTCAGTTTTAGCAGCTGTGACAGATAACTTTTCATAAACTACTTTTAAATATTGGACAGTATACAAAGGAGAGTAGCTTCAGTATTTAAGTGCACTAATCCAGTAATAAAATTAACTAAACTAAGGACATTTTTGTAATGGGTACCATTGAAACTCTCTGCTTTTGGTTTAGATAACTGTATGTTGTCTCACAAACATTCATTTTTAGAATTTCCACATTTTAGCAATCACTTCTATCAATTTACCAACCTTAAAGCTGAGATTATTTGCAAGAGGATTTATGAATTCATTACACTAAGGTGGTTGATAATGTCTTTTATTAAGCAGTGTGAACACCCAATGGAGAAAAAAATTTAACTCTTCAGAACACACATAAAAAACAAAATATTCAAAGATTCTAAAACCTAAATTTTATTCAAAGTTCAAAAACCTAAAAGTAGTCAGAAAAATACTCAGGAACATTAATATTTGTCAAAGTAATTAGAGATGTGATTACTCTGGATCTTCTGTCTGACATAACAAATGTAGATTGCACTCTTTTTGTCCCCTCAGATCAAACATCAACAGAAGAGGAAGCATAGAAAGTGTGGAAGTTTACCACAAATGACATAAAAATGAGAGATAAAAGCAACTCAAGTAACTTAGAATCTTAAAATGTGATAGGGGGAAAGAGTACTAGAGATCAGATTATATAATGCCTCATTTTAAAATGAAAAAAGATGACACTCCAAGAAGTCACTTTCCCAAATTTGCATTGCACACAGATGATGAATCTGCTGCCTAAGAAAAAGATGGTGCTGCATTTGCCTCAAGGCCTGATCATAATTGCGTAAGTTACCAGTCATGCTGATCCAGCCTTCATAACCTCATTTGGACATGAGTGAAATATTTGAAAATGGATTTATGAATACTTCAACAGCCTGCAAGAGTGTGAAGTAAAAGTCTTTTTTGAACTTTTGATTTAGAAACTCAACTCATCTAATTACCAGGATTTTGCAGGTGACATTTAGCTAAGATGGGTTGTAGGAAAATTCCGGAAAGGCTTTAGCATCTACACACATGTTCAACTACTCCTCTTTTGCTGAGAATCCCCACTGCTTCAAACTAGAAACATTCTCTATGAAAAGAGGCAATCTCTAAAGTGGAAGAGGCTTGAACTTCTCATTTGTTTGCAGCATAAGATGATATTAAAGTTCTGTTGCAATCATTTGAGTAGTTGATTTCAAAAGGACACAGTCGTGGATTATTGCAAGGCAGGTCCACTCAGAAAAATAGATCTAATCACCCCAGATGTCTCAAACCTGACAGCTCCTGTGGCATTAACACACGATTCCACATCTCAAGAAATACTATTGTTCTCTCTCCTATCACTCAGAAATACTGCTGTTCTCTAAAGCAGACAAAGTGATGTAAATTGGGGAAAATAAAAGTGAGGAAGAGAAAGAAATAATTGGAAAAGTAAGGGAGAAGGAGAAGAATGGGAAAAACATTTGATACAAACTTTGGGTATGTAGGGTAGAGACAGCTAAGGATTACTAGGAAAAAAGGAGTCTGGGTACAGTTGAAGGAGGTGAGTTAATTCCAGAATGAAGATCAACACTGTAAAGAGGACAGGTGTACTCAATTTGTGGATTGTATATCTATTAGTCCTCTTTGTTATTGACTTTTAAAATAAGATGAAAAATAATATGATTCTTTTATTGCAATCATTTGCTTGATAGCACATCTTTGTGAATAATACCTTCCAGAAGCACATCCTCACGAGGCCCTAACTTTCCCCTGGTCACATTCCCTAGTCTTCCTTGCAACTCTGTAGCTGCATTTCCACTGCATGACCAGCTGCTCCCAGCAATGGCGGCTCATTCCATCCCTGCCTCACTGTACTCCGTGGGGCTGTGTTGCCAGATGCCTCCCCATTAACATAGAGAAGCCAAAAGCAACCACGTTATCACGTAGTACAGCTTAAAATAAGCACTACTGTAAGAAAAATTAAAATGGAAGAATTTGGGGAAGAAATCCATCTGTGGGAGACAAAGAAAATGAGAGGACTGTAAAGTGTTGCTACAATTAAAACGTTAATTCTAAATCCGTTTTAGCTCTGAAATTCTTTTCGTTTTTTTTTTTTCTGAGTAATCGTATGGCTCATATTCTGAATGTGTTAGCTTAGGCATTCAGCTTAAAATACACTTTGATTAATTCTGAATTATTCAGCGTTAATCAGGTATTGCTTCAAGTTATCTTCTCTGTATTCCACGCCTCCAAAGTCACAAAGTTGAGTTTAAATAGATCTGAATAAAGTTATCCTTAAATTAAGTGTGAATTTTGCTCTGTCAGCAGCTTAGCTGTACAGAAAGATAACGTGCAAGGTTGGGCAGTTTGGAGAGAGAAGGAAGCTGCTTTTGAAAAGACGAACAGAATCCATCTCAGGATAAAATCCTGAGTGTTTACAGGGGTTGAGCTACTGCAGGGCTTGACAGATGGGCTGAGAGCAACTTTGTGCTTCTGAAGGGTGTCGAACCCTCTGGGACTCTGATGGTGTGAAAGCCCTGCCTCAAGATGTGCTCAGAAAAAAAGGTTCTGTGGAAATTGAGATGTTTCTGTTACTGAAGGAGAGTCCAGTGGAGAAAGAACATGATGCAGTGAAAAGAAGTAGGGTTTAGGCATGACTAGCCACAAATCCAGTCCTGATTTGGTCTTTTTCTAGCCCTAGGCTTATGCAATTTGAGTAACCAAGCTTCATTTTACATTCTATTTGACACATGGCAGATATCCAATCATTAATTATTAGTAATATTAATATTGATGCTAGCTAAGGATTATATTTCTTTCAACATGGTATTAAATATATAGAACAGTAGCTCAAAGCCATATAGTTCTCCCATTTGCCTTCTGGACTTGGCTTTTAATGCATAGATGATCCAGCTGAGTAGAAGGGGACATCGCTTCCTGTAGAATAATAGAACTGTCATCTCCAGCTTGTTCTAACTCAAACCGTTTGTCCTAGTCACCTTGTCATCGCTAGGAGATAATAGCCAACACTCACAACCTAAAAGAGGAGATGTTTGCTTTGGCTCAGTTTTGTAAGTTTCAGTGCATGGTTGGCAGGGTCAGGCACAAGAAAGGGCCTCCCTCTAGGAAAGCCGTGCGTATCATGGTGGCCAGGCAGCAGAAAGAGAAGGGAGGAGCCGAGGACAAGGATACACTCTTCCAAGTCATACTTTCTAGCAGCAAGTCAGCTATAGAAGCCCCATGTCCCACTGTCTTGCAAACACAGGAGACTGTGGGAGCCATCTTACATCCAAACCGTAATACCATCCTTGTTGCATAAAGGATACAGAGATGGCTTAGAGACAGCCTAAAGATGACGTGTCCACTTGGAGGAGTCCTGAGGAGGAAGGCTAGGTAGGACAGACCTCAAATCCCTTTGCTCATTCCCCACAGTAAAGCAAATAGCACACAGCTGGGTCAGAATCAGCCAGCGCTGACAAGTATGCAGTTTGTGGCAGAGGCCAACTCGTTTCCCCAAAATCTGCAGGCTCTCATCACATCCTAAAGGTGACAGTACTGGCATTCAACATGGAAGAATTGCTGTTTATTCCTGAGAATGTTTCTTCCTTGCCTCTAAACTCGTAAAGTCTTTAAAGATCAGATTTTACTTGAGTTTCTTTTAAAATTTATCCATACAGTTTATCCAGTGAGACGTGGTAATGTATAAAACGAATTTCATGGATCAAAATAATTCTGTATGCTGAAGTTGTACGATTTCTTTTTTTTTTTTATTTAAAGAGAAAAAAAACCAACCAGACAAAACAGAAAAATGGTAGGAACAATACAGAATTCCAAAGGGAAAAAAATAAAAGAACCAAAAACCAAAACCCAGAAAAACAGACAAACCCCAAAACAACAACAACAAAACAAAAACACTAAAAAATCGCCACTTGATACCTTACATACTCTCATCATTGGAAATAGTTGTTCAAGTTACAAAATTAGAGCATACAAAGTAGCCATTCAAACAATGAGACTGTTAACAGTTCTGCTCAGCCATCTAACAAAAGCAGTAGTATGGTAATCTGTTTTACACACTTAAACATACGTGCAATTATATCCTTTAGGGCACTTTCTTTTCCTCTCTTTTTTACAGCAGCAATTACACATTTTGGGTTTTATTACTCCTACATTTCTTATTACTTTTGACACTAGAGAAACAATGTAATATTTATAAATATGATTCTTATTTATTTCACTAATGAGGATGGTCTCAAGTTGACTCCATTTCCCTATGAAGGCCTCAAGATCATCATTTTTTATATCTGAGTAGTACTCCATTGTGTAAAAATACCACATCTTTTTCATCTACTTTGCAGTTGATGGGCATCTTGGTTGTGTCCAAGATTTAGCTATCACAAGTTGGGCTATTATAAACATAAGTGCACATATATCACTGTGATATGAACTTTTCAGTTCTTATCACCCAGGAGGGGAAATAGCTGGGTTGAGTGGAACTTCTACTCCTAGTCTTCTGAGAATTCTCCATATTGATTTCCATAGTGGTTGCACCAGTCTACACTCCCACCAAAAGTGGAGCAGTATTCCTTTTTCCCTGCAGCCTCCCAACATTTGTTATCAGTTGATTTCGTGATGACAGCTATTCTTTCCAGTGTGAGATATGTCAATGTTGTTTTAGTTTGTATTTCTCAAATGACCAGTGATGGTGAATATTTCTTCATGTATTTGCAATTTGTATGTCTTCATCTGAGAACTGTGTGTTCACTTCAGCTGCCCAGTTTTGGAGAGGATCTTTGAATTTGGGGGCCTTGATGTTTTTCAATTCTTTATATGTTCTTGATATAAGTCCATTGTCTGAGGGGTTGCTGGTTACAATTTTTTCACATTCTGTGGGTTTTCTTTTCACTCTGATGGTGATTTCTTTTGATGTGCAGAAACTTTTCAATAATGTGAGATCCCAGTTGTTGATTCTCTGAAGTGTTTCCTGTGCAGTTTGCATTTTGTTCATGAAATCTCTGCCTAAACCTATGTCTCCAAGACTTCTCCCTACCTTATCTTCTAGTATATTTAGTGTTTCTGTTTTAATGTTAAGGTCTTTGATCCATTTAGACTTTAATTTGCATGGTTCATGGTGATAGGCATGAATCTAGTTTCAGTATTCTGCATGTGGAGAGCTAATTTTTCCAACACCATTTATTAAAAAGGCTATCCTTCCTCCAGTGAACATGTTTAGCCCCTTTTTCTAATATCAGGTAGTTGAGTGTCTTTGTACCTTTACTTGCATCTTCTAATCTGTTCCATTGGTCCTCAGATCTATTTCTTTGCCAGTACCTTGCTGATTTTATCACTGTGGCTTTGTAGTACAGTTTCAAGTCAGGAATTGAGATGCCTCCTGACTTGTCTTTATTGCCCAGAATTTCCTTTGCTATTCTAGGTTTCTTCTGGTTCCAAATGAATTTTAGGAGTGTTTTCTTTAGATCTGTGAGGTATGTTGATGGTGTTTTGATTGGGATTGCATTAATCTGTATAACAGTTTTGGGAGTATGGCCATTTTCAGGATGTTGGTTCTTCCTAGCCAAGAGCATGGAACATCTTTCCATTTTTCTGGCATCCTCTTCAAACTCCTTTTTTAACATAGTATAATTTTCAGTATATAGGTCTTTTACATTTTTAGTTAGGTTGATTCCCAAGTATTTCATTTTTTTAGAAGTTACTGTGAAGGACGATATTTCCATAATTTCTCTCTCAGTGAATTTCTTGTTTGTGTACAGGAATGCTATTGATTTTTGACTATTGACTTTGTAGCCAGCTACACTTCTGAATTTATTACCTCCAGTAGTCTTTTAATGGAGGTTTTCGGGTCTTCTATATAGAGTATCATGTCATCTGCAAATAATGATAATTTAACTTCTTCCTTTCCTATTTTTTCTATTAAGAAAGTAAAAAAACAAAACAAAACAGAATAAAGGGTAACAACAATACAGAATTTCAAGGAAAAAAGGAAAAGAACAACAACAAAAAAAACTAAGAGATTATTATTTGACAAATTACATACTGACTTCTTGGAAATAGTTGTTCAAATTATAAAGTTAAAACATGTAAAGTAGACATTCAAACAGTGAGTCTGTTATCAGTTCTGTTCCATGATCTGACAAAAAAAACCAGCAATATGGTCATCCATCTTACCCACTCAAATATAAATTCAATTATATCAAAAGGCTAAAATTAAACACAACAAAACAGAACAAAGTGGATCACAAGAAAGCAATGGAAGGGACATAAACTCCAAAACTAGACAATCAGAGATATTCACTCTCTATCGTATTGACTCTTGTTTTCTTCCAAATAGTTGTCCATATTGTCACATACAGGGAGTTCACATGAAACAACATAGTATGGAATTGATCTGAGCAGGACGAAGAGGGCATTTCAGGTCTTCAAGACCAGACAATAGGGAAGCCGAGAACGGCTGTTTTTAGGAGAATGAGAGCTAAAAACAGCTGTCCACACCTTCATGTGTGTTGAACTTAAAACAAAACAAGCTAAAATCACTTTGAACAAAGAATGATAATTTTGCTGGATTACACATCATGACATTATGGAATCAGCACTGGGTACTGTAGTGTCTCTTTTTCTTCAAAGTAGTTGTTCATTTCAACATGTGTTATATAGTTGGTTCTTGTAAACTGTTTATAAGCTCTACACATACATGAGTCTTTACATGGATATCTATCTTTTCTGTATTAGAGGTAAAAACAAAACAAAGCAAGATAAAACAAAACAGTCCCTAGAAAAGCATAAAGCAAAAAAGTTATATATAACCACAATACAAGGTGATCTACAATGGTTACCATGATGTCTCAGCAGTATATAACAACATTAATAAAAACAAAGCATTGGAGACATTATAAGACTTCAAAAGCAAGTAATAATCAAACCAGAGTGGGTATCTTAGTGAATCTTGTCATCTTCAGTGTAGTTGCCTATACTCTTAGACTTGATGCTATCAATCACAACAGATTTAAATAAAATCAGTCAATACAAAGTAGCAATCTAACAACCCAGATTCAAATAAGATCAGTCATAATAAGACAGTATAAGTTATAAAGGGCTTCAGATTAAGTTGATAGGAAATTAGGGATGATTACCATAATATGTCCTCTTATTTTTGGGATCGCTGACCATGTCAAGTCTAGCATAAGTAGACAAACTGGAACAGCACATAATCCATTCAAGCAGAGTGATGAGAATAATGTAAATTTTAAATCTGGTTACCCAATTAACACTATCCTCTGCCTCCCTTTTTTAGACAATTCCTCCCCTTTCACTCCCATAGGGTGCACTGCTTGTTTTGGGTCCCACTGCCTCCCTATATAGAGCATCTCAATGGACCCTATCTCCTGATCTACTCTCCCTGTGTTTCTCTCTGTTACTATTTCAAGGCCATCTATACTAGAGATTACAGCCAATCCTCTCTGCCTTATTTCTGCTATTCTGTTTTTCTGCCATTGGTTGTTTATTTTTCTGTTCCACTCCACTGTCTGCCTCATTCACTGAGGCCTTTCTGCCACCATTCCTGAAATGCTTGTATTCTTTTTTTCTCTCTCTAAAATGTCCTTCAGTATTTTTTGTACAGTTGGAATGGTGATCACAAATTCTCTCAGTTCCTCTTTGTCATGGAAGCATCTTGCTTCTCCATTAATTTCTAGAGAGAGTTTTGCAGGATACATCAATCTAGGCTGGAGGTTGTTCTCCTTCAGGGCTTGAATTACTTCACTCCAAGCTCTTCTTGACCTAATGGTCTGTGTCGAAAAGTCTGCCATGATTTTGATAGGTTTTCCTTTATAGGTGATCTGTTTCTTTTCTCTGATGGCTTTTAATATTCTGTTCTTATATTGAATTTCTGGGATCTTGATTATTATGTTTCTAGGTGTAGCTCTGTTTTGGTTGTAGGTGGCTGGAGTTCTGTATGCTTCATACATCTGCATATCATTCCCTTTTTCTATGCTTGGGAAGTTTTCCTTAATGATTTCTGCGAATAGCCTTTGCCATTCCTCTGTTTTGACTCCTGCTTCTTCATTCACATGCTTTATTCTTAAGTTATAGATCCTCTTGTCATCTTCTAGTCTTTGTATAGTTACTGCCTGCTCCCTTGATATTCTTAAGAGATCTTCCCCTTTCATGATCACACATTGCAAGCCTGTGTTCATTTTTTGATAGTCTATCTTTGGTTTCTTTCAAGCAGTTTTGCCAGCTTTCTATGGAGTCTTTAGTTTCCTGATAATCTCTTTGAATTTGCTTTATGAAATCTAGGTTTTTTATGTATTCTTCATTAAACATTTCTCTCCTTTTGTGTTCCTCCATTCTTCTGTCTGTGTCTTCTTGAGAGGTGCCCAGCCTTTCTTTTATTAATCTACTTATCTCTTGTTTAATTTGAATTAATATTTCAGTTTTGACCTCGCTTACAAGGTCCTGAAGATATCTCTTTATGTCCACTAACTCTGTGTTTGATGTTGCATATTTACTGCCTTCAATCTCTTTTGTATTTACCTCTCCTGGATCAATGTTCTCAGGGTTGGGGGCTGGGGTTTTTTTCTTATTTCTCCCTCTTGTCATGTTTTTGGTTCCTTCCATACAAGTGTATAGTGCAATTTCCAGGCCCTTTTCTTGTTGGTTAAAGTTCCTCTAGAGGGTGCAGGCTAGGAGCTTCTGCCCTCTGCCTTCCACTATCAGAGACTGAAGTTCAAGCACAGGCAGTGTGCGCTGGCTCCTCCCCTCTGGGCCAGTCAACCTTTGCAGGCCTTCCCTGCGTCAATGTGCAGCTGTGCTCAGGGAATTAGTTTGTAGCAACCCACTGGGTCCTGGAGGGGGCACAGACCAATCCAAGCAGATTCCCCCAATCCGATAGGCGAGGGGAGCAACCAACTGAAGCCACTTCCTTATGGAGTTAAGGCTGTCCTGCCCAAATCCAACATGTCTTACAGTCTGTTTCCCCTTTCCCATGGGAGGGTCTTATTCCCATCACTCACCACGTGTTGATGCCGGTCCCTGAGAATTGCTGGGCTCACAGACCTCCAACTTCAGCGTGGCTGCAGCACAAATTCATGGTGCCTCTGGGTGGGTCGTGTGCGGGGCCCGGTCCGGGCGAGCCGCACGCAGGGATGTTCAGCTCCACGCTCCAGCCACCCAAGCTGGTCACATTGGTGCAGTTCAGTTGGTCAGGTCGCTCCGGGCAGGAATTAGGGTGGCTCGAGTAGGGCGCTGTGCTTGCTGATCTTAGCTTCACTAATGGTAGCCCCAGAACCTCATATTTGAGCGGTTTTTTTTTAACTTTAGTTTCTTCCTGGGTTGAGAGAGTCCATCTCTGTCTGTTTGGGTCTCTCCAGGGTGTTTTATTCTGGCATTTAAGCTGTCTGTCTCAGAGAGGATCTCTCTCCTGCTACCAAGCAGTCCGCCATCTTCGGA
Source organism: Dolichotis patagonum (assembly GCA_004027295.1). Taxonomy (NCBI): domain Eukaryota; kingdom Metazoa; phylum Chordata; class Mammalia; order Rodentia; family Caviidae; genus Dolichotis; species Dolichotis patagonum. Next base: position 586 of record PVJX010016634.1, on the reverse strand, counting down.
AACTCCTCCAGTTGTACCATTTCTAACATGTCTTCCAAATGACTTTTTGTTACTTTTATGTTTATATTTCTTGGTTGTCCAATTTATATTTGTGTTAATCAAATTTGACTTATGTGATTGCATTTTAGTCTTTCCGTCGCTTATTGCCCTCTTGAAATATTTTATAACATTAAAAAACAGAAAGAAATCTCCACTATTCACTCTATTCACAGATTCATTTCTCATGGCATTCTCTTTTTTTGTTTTTTTGTTTGCTTGCTTTTGTTTTTTTGGTACTGGGATAGAACTCATGACCTTGCACTTGCCAGGCGGGTGCTTACTCTGCTGAGCTAAAGCCGCAGCCCCCCTCATGGCATTCTTGACAAGTCCCTTATTTGTTTTCTGGCAGTTCCTTGCCTACTCCCTCTTTCTCCTTAAACGTGTGCTTTGGGAAAAAAGCAGTACCCTCTTACCAGTTATACAAACTGAAAAGTCTAGATTCCTTCCCTACCATCACCCTTTTCCTCCACATCCAATGTTATCAGCTTCTGAACAGTTTACTTTCTTTTAAAATAATTTTTGGCTAATTAGTCTACCACAAAAAGCA
>PVJX010016633.1:0-23188 GCA_004027295.1 Dolichotis patagonum | reverse complement strand
TTGTTGCAGCCGCTGTGGAAATCAGTGTGGAAATTCCTCAAAAAGCTAGCACTAGAGGTCCCGCTTGACCCAGCTATTTTCCTTCTGGGATTTTCCCAAAAGAATGAGAAACATCACACCACAGCAATGTATGTGCACCCATGTTTATAGCAGTGCAGCTGGTAATAGCCAGATCTTGGAAACAACCTGAATGCCCGTTAGCTGAGGAATGGGTAAAAAGGATGTGTGGTGTTTTTATACAATGGAGTGCTACTCAGCTGTAAAGAAGGATAAACTGGAGACTTTTATAGGTAAATGGATGTAATTGGAGACTTTTATAGGTAAATGGATGCAACTGGAGACCATACTCACACGTGAAATAAATAAGACACACGTGTGAACATTGTATTGTCTCACTAGTGTGAGAAGCTGAAACAATGTATGTATATGTATATATAATTATACAAAAAAGATAATGAAGATAGTTATACTACTGATTTCTCTGAGTTCACTGAAGAGAAAGATTTGTGCCTGTATAGTTCGGATAATTGAAGGCAGATGTCTTGTGCTTCGGGTGAATGATTTGGGGATGGCAATGCACAATGCATGTACCAATGTTACCCCCTTATTGATGTGTTTTGAAATTTCATTTTCTTTATTTTTTCTTTGAAATATAATGGATTGGCTGGCGAGTTAGCCCAGCAGCACCTGCCTGGAAAGCGTGAGGTCATGAGTTGGATCCCCAATACCAGAAAAAAAGAGCTATATTGGATTCTAAACTAAATAAATGTAAGCACTCACGAGGCTGAGGCAGGAAGACTGTAGTGAGTTCGAGGCCAGCCTGCACTACAAAGTGAGCTTAAAGCCAGCCTGAACTGCACAGTGAGACCGCCTCAAAATGTTAGATAAATAAATAAATGTTAAAAAAAAAAAGCTCACCACTTCCCAGGAGCTTCATACCGGCAGCCAGAGGTGCATCGACCCACACAAGTCTTTCTCCAAGTCCAGCGCGCCTGGGGTGCGCGGGGGCCCCTGTTCAAACTCAGCACTTAGGGAAGATGCCCAGGGCTTCCTTTCTAGTGCGTTGCTCCGCGGCGCGGGTTTTGCAGGTGCTGCCCATCTGTGGCCCCAGCTTTGACTTGTGCCCTGAGCTCATCGCCTCTGCCAGCTCCTCCTCTCACAACTGCATCCATTCAGAAAATCAGGCGATGGCCCTGAAGCAAGGCCAGCAGATCGCTATAGCTGCTGGTTTCAAACAGGAGCCTAAAAAGAATTCTTTCTGTGGTCTGTTGGCCATTTCAGAACTTTGGAAATGGAATGGTCAATTCATCAGAAAGAAATAGCAGGTGAGTATGGCGGACTTTGGGGGCCCTGCAAGGGGAAGACCCTGGCGCTTCAGGACCTGTGCGGTGCAGTTGACTCGGAGTGCTGGGAGCACAAGGAACTCCTCCCCTCTCTGGGGGGCGGTTGTAATCCTGCCAATGGGCAGGCTGAGAATCAGACATCTCATGTCCTGTCCCATGTCCCCCCACTTAGCAAGTGGGAGCCAGTTAGTATGAGCTCCCCATATGCAAAGATAAGGACAACCATTTGGAAGAAAACAAGAGACAATATGACAGATAGTGAAGATCCCTGGTTGTATAGCTTTGAAATTTATGCTTTCTTAAGTCCCGTTCTGTTCTGTTTTGTTGTGTTTAATTTTACCCCCTTTAAAATAAAATTTAAAAAAATATATATATATATGTATAAAAGAGGGGAAAAGAAAGTGCTCTAAAGGATATTACAATGTATGTTTAAGTGTATAAGATAGATAACCACATTACTGTTTTTGTTGGATTGTTGAGGAGAACTGTTAATAGTCTCACTGTTTGAATGTCTACTTTGTGTGCTTTAATTTTGTAACTTGAACAACTATTTCCAATGATGACAGTATGTAACCTATCAAGTGGCCATTTCTTAGTGTTTTTGTTTTTGTTTTTGTTGTTGTTATTGTGGTTCTTTCATTTTTTTGCCTTTGGAATTCTGTATTGTTGCTGCCCTTTTTCTATTTTGTTTGGTTGTTTTCTTTTTTGTTTTTTCTCTTTAAATAAAATTTTTTTAAAAAACCAGAAAATCAGGCGGCCAGGCGCCATGGCGATGGGGCGGGCCAGGCGCGATGGGGCGGGACCGTCTCAAGGCGGCTGAGCCAGAGGGCGAAGCTAAGGTCCAGCCCAGCCTGGGCAACTCAGAGACCTTTGCTCAAAACAAAAACTACAAAGGGCTAGAGGTGGCACTCATTGGTCAAGTGCTCTGGGCTCCATCCCTAGCCCAGGAAGGGAAGGAAGGAGAGAGGGAGGGAGAAGGGAAGTCCTGCCACATTCCATTGAATGTGTCCAGATTCCGCACTCCAAGCCACGGTCCATTTCACCTGAGCAGCAGCGGTGGCCTCCTCACTGGGCTGGACCTTTTCCACGCTCCCCGGTTAATGCCCATTTGCCATATGGCATCTGGAGTAACCAGCTTGATCTTAGGCTCAGGCCGATCATATCATGTCAATCTTGACCCCCCTCAACATTCTCCATAACCCACACCCAATTCCTGCCCTTGCATCGTTGCACTGTGTTTGTCTTCCACATCCCTGAAGCCTTGCGGGCCTTCCTACTGAGCCACAAGCACATCCTGCCACAGGGCCTTTGCACTTGCTTCCCTCACTGCCTTGAAACCTCTTCTGCTGTGTCCACAACTCACTCTGCTTTAGATGTCCACTCCGAAGAAGAGGCCATAGAGAATTTGTACCTGTAGATGATATATCCTGCTGCTTCTTTTTTTCTCATTCCCCTCCCCTCCCTTCGACCCCTCTTTCCCTCTTTAGTTACAAAAGCACTGTTTCCATTTTTTCTTCTATTTTCTTTTTTTCTTGTCCCTTCTTTCCTGTTGATAGATATATGGGATGTTTCCAAGATTTAGCTATTATAAGCTGTGCTACTTTAAACATGGGTGTATATATATCGCTGTGGTATGATGCTTTTAATTCTTTCTTTTTTTCTTTTTGTTGTCTTTCTGAGACAGAGTTTTGCTGGCAGTTCAGGCTGGCCTCAGACTCATAGCAGTCCTCCTCCTCAGCCTCCCAAGTGCTGCGATTCAAGGCATACACCACCACTGCCCAACTACAGGTTCAGTTCTTGATACCAGCCCTTCTTTCTGGAATGAGGTGGAATCTCAGAGTTATTTTAATTTGCATCTCACCAATGAACAGTGGTGTTGAACATTTGTAATATATTGATTTGCCATTTCTATTTCTTCATTTAAGAATTGCCTCTTCATTTCAGACAGCCAGTTTTGTCTTGGATCTTTAAATTGGCAGGGTGTCTAATTTTAAAAAAAATGTTTATATATATTATAGATAGTAGTCCTTTGTCTGATGAACAGCTGGCAAAATTTTTTTCCCACTCCGTGGGCTGTCTCTTCACTCTTGGTGGTTTGTTTTGCGGTGCAAAAGCTTTTAAATAGAGTAAGATCCCAGTTGTTGATTCTTAGTGATAGTTCCTGTGAAATCAGGGTTTTGTTCATAAAGTCTTTGCCTACAAATGTCCTCGAGAGTTCTACCTATTCTGTCTTCCAGCAGATTTAGTGTTAATTTTCAGCATGTGGAAATCCAGTTTTTCCAGAACCATTTATTAAAGAGGCTGTCTTTCTTCTAGTGAAGGTGTTTGGCTCCTTTGTCAAAGATAAGGTGGTTGAGTTTGCTTGGAGCTGTTTTCTGTATCTTCTAATCTGTTTCACTGATCCTTAGGTCTGTTTTTGTCAGTGTTGTTTGATTTTGGTTTTGTTTGCTGTACCATGCTGATTTTATCACAGTAGCTTTGTAGTATAATTTCAAGTCGAGGATTGTGATGCCCTCTGCTTTTGCTATTTCCAGGTTTCTTCTTGTTCCAAATTAATTTTAGGATTGTTGTCTCTAATTCTGTGAGATATACTATTGGTATTTTGATCTGGATTGCATTAAATCTGTATTACAGTTTGGAAGTATGGCCATTTTTACTATATTGTTTTTGTTTTCTACCCAAGAACAAGATCTGTCTTTTCATTTTCTGATATCCTCTTCAATCACTTTTTTCAGAGTACTATAGTTTTCAGTGTAGAGGTCTTTTACATCTTTTGTTAATTGATTCCTAGATATTTCTTTCTTTTTTTTTTTTAATTGGTACCAGGGATCGAACTCATGACCACACACTTGCAAGGCAGGTGCTTATGCCGCTGAGCTAAATCCCCAGCCCTGATGTTTTTTTTTTTTTCTTTTTTTCTTTGCTTTCTTTTTTTTTTTTTTTTTTTTTTTTTTTTTTTTTTTTTTTTTTTTTTTTTTTTTTTTTTTTGTTGATGCTACTGTGAAAGATACTTTTTCCCTAATTTCTCAGTGAGTTTGCTATTTGTGTACAGGAAGGCTATTGAATTTTGTATGTTGACTTTGTATCTAGCTATGCTACTTAAAGTAGTTATTAAATCTAGAAGTCTTTTGGTGGAGTTTTTGGGGTCTCCTATGTAGATATCATGTCATCTGCAAAGAATGCTGGTTTAACATCTTCCTTTCCTATCCTTATTCCCTTTATTACTTTCTCTTGTCTAATTGCTCTGGCTAATGTTTCCAGAACTCTGTTGAATAAGAGTGGCAACAGTGGACATCCTCGTCTCGTACCCTTTGCTTATACACATTTAAAATTCTCCCCGACACCCTTAGGAAGGTAAAAACGGAGCAGAGAGTAGCCAAGTCACCCTTCCTCTTCCCTGGAAATTGCTTTTGTTTTCTTTCTTGTTTGGCTTCCGAGGCCAAAATGACATTCCAGCAGAGCTTTCTCAGTGAACTCTAAAGTGAAAGTCTTGTATAATTTTTGCATCATGAAAGGATTCTTTCAAATTTTCTGCCAACCACTTAGCAGGATAAAGTTTCTTTTCAGCTTCCTCCGTGTACGTGTGTGCACACTGAACATTGACTGAACACTTTGCTCCTCCCTTTCAAAGATTTCAACCCTCTCTTTCTCCCTACCAGGGCTGAGTCTGTTTCCTTCCATCGAGAAAAAAAAAAAAAAATAGTCCATCAATGCTAAAGCTGAGATTCATTAGATTTCTTTTTTCTTCTTCTTTCAGGGCTAGTACTTAAGAAGAGCTCTGTGATTGGACAGCAGGGAAATTTAACCTAGGAAGAGCTCTGTGGTTGGGCAGTAAGGGATCTTACCTAAGAAGAGCTCTGTGATTGGGCAGCAGGGTAATCTTACCTAAAAAGAGCCCTGTGATTGGATGACGAGGGCCAGCCACTATATCTCAATCACATCAGGGAGGATAAGCAGTTATCAAATGGTTTGATAAGATGAGTATTTCATAAAGGAGACCATTTTGTTGCACATGTCAGGTGTCATCTAACAAATTGGGTGTTGTCCTGGGAACCTCATCATTGCCCAGTTTTGGCCTTGTTGTACTAATTTTCCCCCTACCAGTTGTGCAGGTTTTGGTTTTAGGAATAAAGCCCCGGCCGGAAAACTGCTCTTCTCTGCCTCCTGCCAAGCTGATTCCAGACTCTTCTGCCTAATCCCCGCGGCAACCAGAGGCAACTGTGTGATAAACTGCGGGTGTCGGTGAGGGTGTGCATTCTCTAAGATGCAAGTTCTCACTGCTAAAGCCCCAAGGTGGATTGAAAGCCATGGGCCGGGCATCCTAAAGTGAAAACTCAGTTGACCTAAAAAAGACTTCGCAACTGCGGCCAGCGCTTACTCATCACGTTAAATCAGCCTTTCCTGTCTTCCCGACCAAAGACGTTTTCAGAAAGTGCAAAAGCCCATTCTCTGGACACGTCGTAGGAGCCGCCATGTACACGTCGTGTATGTACACGTCCTAAAAACAGCTGGGCGTGGTGACGGGCACCTGTGCTCCCCGTGCTCAGGAGGCTGTGGCAGGAGGATTGCCGTGAGTTTGAGACCAGCATGGCTACACAGTGAAGCCCTGTCTCAAAAAGACCAAAGCACAAAAAAAACAAAAACGAAAACCCTGACCAATGGGTTCAGCCGCCCTCTTACCCGGTTTTGTTTTCCCTCTCTTACTCTTAGCCCTACAGAAATCACTGCCCAAGGGGCTCGCCCCGGGCTGTCCATTCAGTCCTGGCCTGGACCTACACCTACAAATTACCGGGATAATTGCAACTGTAAGAAAAGCAAAGGCCTGGGAGGGTGGCTCACTGGTGGAATGCTTGCCAAGTAGGCCTTGGGTTCACCCTCCAACATGCAAAATAAAATAAGGATGGGGGGCTGAGGCAGGAGGATCGCCCAGAGTTCGGGGCCAGCCTGGGCTGCCTAGTGAGTGTAAGCCCAGCCTGAATTACGTAGCGAGACCCTGTCTCAAAAAGAAAAAGAAAAAAAACAAAGGAAAGGGAGCCACGCACGGTGGAACATGCCTGTCATCCCAGCACTCGGGAGGCTGAGCCAGGAGGGTCACTAGGAGTTCGAGGCCAGCCTGAATGGCATAGTGAGACCCTGTCTCAAAAAAGCCGGGGAGGAACCCAGTAACATCTTCACCGTGCAGAGCAGGAGTGAGCAGGCCTTCTGAAAAGGCCTCAGCCTCACAGGCTGGGTGGTTTCTGTGATGAGACCGCTGAATGCCAATGGCATGTTTTGGACACTAAAATTTGAATTTTGTATCATTCTCGTGTGCCATAAAATATCACTCTATATTTTCTTGTTTCTTAGCCAATTAAAAAAGATTTCAACAGGGCGTGGAAATGCATGGCTATAATCCCAGCTACTTGGGAGGCTGAGGAGGAGGATTGCATGTTTGAGGCCAGTCTGGACAACTCTACAAGAACCTGTCTCAAAACAGCAAAGAATTGGGGCTGGGGGTTTAGCTCAGCAGTGTAAGTGCCTGCTTGGCAAACACTAGGTCGTGAGTTCGATCCCCAGCACCAAAAAAAAAAAAGAAAAAGAAAAACAGCAAAGAATTGGGATGCTCCCTCAGTTCAACCCCCAGTACTACAAAAAAATAGAAAACTAAACGACCACTCTCAGCTCTGGGCAGACGTGGCCCGGGTCTGCAGTCTGCAGACACTTGAAATGGGCCAACGCAGTCTTGGAAATGCCTTTTCAGTCAGACTGATGTGGGTCCCCCTGAAAGTATCTTGACATAGACGCGGAGCGGTGGGGACCCTCAGAAACACATCCCGGTGGTGACTGCTGGAGTTTAACAATCCCATTCAAAACACGCTGAGGAATTCCAGTGATTAACCCAGGAAACTGGACTTGTGCCCAGGCACTGAGCACTCCACAGGCTTTTAATTGCAGACAAAGCCATCACAGCTGAGGAGTTTAATGTTCTGAGCATGCAGAAAAAGACCTCACCCGGTGCCTTCCTGTAAACCATGCTCCTCAACCTCGGGTCTACTAACATTTCAGACCAGATAATTCTCAGATGTGGGCTGGGCCTGGGCATAGCCTCTACCTGCAAGATCCCCCTCACCCCACAAGCTGTGACAATCAAATGCCAGACACTGCCAACTGCTCCTTGGGAAACAAAATTCCTCCTCAGTTAACTACTGATCTAAATCAGCCCTGTCAGCAGAACTTCCTGTGATGCTAGAAATGCTCTATCCGGGCATGGTGTGTGTTCCTGCACTTGGGGAGGCTGAGGCAGGAGGATCACAAGTTGAACAGACTCTCAGTGAGTTAGTGAAACCCTGTCTTGAAATTTAAACAACTTTTTAAATTTTTAATGAGCTGGGATATAGCTCAGTGTGAAGGCCCCGGGTTCGGTCTGGAGAGGGAGAAAGAGAGAGAGAGGTTTTATATGTGTTCTTTCTACCATTACTCACAAGTGGATATCGGGCCCTTGGAATGTACTAGCAAGCCAGAGGAGCTGAGGTTTTTTTTAAACTTAACTTTAATTACTTTAAATTCAAATAGCCGTGTGTAGCTGTGGCTGCTTCAGTGGACGGGACGTATCAAGACCAAACCCCACCATCACCACCCCATGGTGGCATTCTGGGAGGCTGAGACAGGAGACTTAAAGATTGAGCCCACTGGGGGCAAGTTGGTGACTTAGCAAGACCCCCAGCCCCAAAAATTAAACAATAAAATAGGGAAGCACTTGGAAGGCTGAGGCAAGAGGATTGCTGCAAGCTCGAGGCTGCCCTGAGCTGCATGGTGAGCTCAGGGCCAGGCTGAGCTACAAAGCAAGACCTCGTCCCAAAAGATGAATTAATTAAAATAAAATAGACGTGGTGGGGGGGTTTAGCTCAGTGGCATAAGCACCTGCCTGGCAAGCGCAAGGTCGTGAGTTCAATCCCTAATACCATAGTAAGTAAAATAAACTGAAATGAAGTGAAATGAAGTGGGCCGGGGGTGTAGTTCAGGGTGAAGGTCTTGGGCCCCATCCCCAGTGTGAAGGGGCGGGGAGAGACCTATGAAAACCAAAGGGCGCCCTGAGAGAGGCCGAGCCCACAGTGTAACAAGCACGGAGTGATACCTGAGTCCGCAGCCAGGGCCGGCACCCTGGCGCTGTGCCGCCTCACACTTTTCTGGAAAGAGCAGGCGGCAGGAGTGGATTTGCAGGCGCACAGGAAGCTGTGAAGGAAGGGTGGGCGCGGGGCTCCCTTTTCCTGCCAGTCGCAGATCAGATGGGGAGATGAAGACCCGCAGGCTGCCCCGATCCGCGGTGCCAACTCATTGCTGCGGTTTGGTTTGACTTTACGTGGCGGGAAGGCAGAGTCCACGGTTAGCTTTCTTTGGCTTTGCGATGCTGGCGGCGCCCGGGCCTTGGCGCATTATGGTGCGCTCCATCGCTGAGGGCATCACCCGAAGGGACAGTGGCAGACCCGGAATGTCCTGGCGCTGATCTGTTGGTCCGACCTCCCTCCCTCCCCCCGGCCACTGCAACCAGTGCCCTCACTGTGGCCCCATAAATTTGCCCATTTTAGGGACTTCTACGAGCAGTCCTACAGTAACATGTGTTTTATCACTGATGAGTGACACATCTTTCCGGGAGCTGGAGGTGCCCCTCGGCCTTACTGGAGGTCGGTACCTGCAGGGTAGAGACCCATGACAAACCATATCAGGATCTGTCCAGAAATGCTTCGTGCTGCTGTAAAGCACAAGTTCTTGGGTTGGGTTTGGGTCTTTACCTCCTGCCTCCCCCCAGCATCGCATCTTCCCTGTTAAATTCCTTGCCAGTAAAGAGAGAAGTACTACGGAGCACAGTGACACACACCTGTGATCCCAGCACTGGGGAGGCTGAGGCAGGAGGATCGCCTTGAACTGGAAGCCGGCCTGAACTACAGAGTGAGATCCTCTCAGAAGAGAGAGCAAAGCAAACAATTTCTAGGAGCCAAACTCCATGGAAAGCTGACTGGCTTTGGGGGGCACTGGCCAAGGTTCTCAGAGGCGGGCAGTTTGATGTGGGGAAACCTGCGCTGACCTTTAATCGGGCTTAATTCGGATGGGGCAAAGCAGCTCGGGAGTGTAAATTGCAGGAAGTGAAAAGTAAAGATGGTCCCTGGAAGTGGCGTGTCAGGAAGGGGAGGCCTCAAGGGCCATAAATTGCCCGGGCGGCTTTTCAGGACTTTACGAGCTCCCAGGCCTCTCCTCAATGGGATGCGGCTACCTCTTACCATCTCCTGAAGGACGGTTTTTACCCAATGCTAATAATAAAACGCAGCCCTAAAAGCCCGGCTCATTTTTATTCAGAATCCTCTCCTCTGGAATAGAAAAAGACGTCATAAAATGGAAATACAATGGGGCGCCCCAGCCCGCAGACTCCTTAAGGCGCTGTGGTGGGCCCTGGCACAGTCAAGGCCGCCCGGGCTGGGACCCACCTGGACTGGGACCTGCGCTCGCCTTCCGGCCAGCCCAGGAACCTCCGGCTTGTGGGAAAAACCCCCGATGGTCCATCACCAAGCACGGGCTAATTAACTTTTTGTTCGGGGTCATTTTTCAGGCTGTTGCTGAAGTGCCTTTATTTATTTGCAGTGTATGGCTTTTAATAATGATTTTTTCATTTTTTTCCCTGAACTGGGGGATTGAACCCAGGAAGCAATGAGCTGCCTCCCCAACTCTATTTACCTTATTTTGAGCCAAGGTCTCACTGACTCACCAGGTTGCCCAGGCTGGGCTCAAACTTATGATCCTGCCTCAGTCTACTGAGTAGTTGGCAACTGTAAGCCTGCGCCACCTTGCCCAACTCAAAATGATTTTTTTCTTTTGAGACAAGGTCTCACTATGTCATTAAGGCTGGCCTGGAACCTGCAGCAATCCTCCTGCCTCAGCCTCTGAGATGACAGGTGTGCACCACCACACCAGGCTCAAAGTGAATTTTTTTAAAAGGGGGAAAAACCCTGCTGAGAGGGAACTGTCACCACAAACGTGGTACTATTATAACCCCAAATATTGAGTTTAGTCATTCAAGTATCGTAATCTTCTTTTTAGTTTTTCTCACAATCTAAAAAGTTATATTTGAAATCCCATTGAGACGTCATTGGAATCCCAGCAAGTTAATTCCAATCTACCACCTCCAATGCAACCCACGGCGAGAGTAAAGACACCAAGACATGTTCCAAGTTAAGGGCGGCCAAGGGGTCCTAAGTCCAATCCCGTGAGGACATGCGGACAAAGGCCCTGATCCTAGGCCTCTCCCAGAATTTATTATCTTGTGTAGAAGGGGGGTGGCACAGGGATGAGTGACAGTGAGGATGGCAGGAATTACGTGAGTGACTTGAGCTGGCCGGCCAGGTGCAAGAATGGCATCTCTGTAAATTGCAGAGATAAAGATATGCAGAAGATCAATTTATACAATCTAATTAACAGTTTTGGGAGACTGTTGTTTCGGGTTTTGATATGTCAACTCTTGTGCCCTGGGGAGTCACAGCCTCTTTACAATGGGACTCCTACCAGGCTGACATTCCCGGAGCTGTTGGCTCTAACATCCCGCTGTGCTCATATCCTCCACGCGGAGAACGCTATGAGGAAACAGGACTGTCTGTTGGCTTACAGATCATATACCAGCCCCTGGCTGGCCTTATCTGCAATGCTTAGAGCCAATAGAAGGGAGAAGTAAATACCCTGGCCAGCTGCCCACATATCAGTGTAACGAAATAAGTCTCCATATAATCAGAGGTGCAGTAATTGTTTTGCATTCAAGGGGAGTCACTGGAGCTGTCTCCCACATGGTACCACGGAAGAAGTAAGTCACTGCGGGGGGGAACCCCGGAAGTTGTTGTTGGTTCTGGAGATTGGGAGTGAGACAGGGCACTCAGAAGTTAAACTTGGGGCCGGGGACGTAGCTCAGCAGTACAGCGCCTGCCTGGCAAGCGCAAGGTCTCCCAGTACCGGGAGAAAAAAAGAGTTAAATTTGGACCCCTCTTGTTAAGACACACGCCCCGCCCCCTTGAGGTGCCCCTGAATTCGACACTGCTGGCGACAGATCACCGGCAGGTGGGACGCCCTATACACGGTGCTCTTTGGTATTCATGCATCCACTGACTCAGCAGGTGTGTCCTTCAAGTCCAGTAACGTCCAGCATCGAATACGCAAGAGTCCACACCCCTCAAGCTGACCATGAGCAAGTGCCCCGCGCAGCTTTGGGGTGAGGCGCCCCAGGAAGCGTGGGCCTTCTCTTTGTTTAGGCCCAGACCTGGTGGTGTTTGGGGCCACATCACGCTGTCCTGGGGAGCACAGGCTGTTGCTGTGAGGCGTCAGTGGCCCCCCACTCACAGCGCAGGCGCCCTCAGCCTGGCCCAGCACGCCACACCTCCGCTTCCTGCGACGGGGCAGAGATAACCATCCTGCCTGTTTGTCAGTCCATCCAACCAAAGCATTGCCCAGCGCACAGTAAGCCCTCAATAAAAGTGACCGCCTGGCTGTGGCTGAGGGTTGGGGAAAATGCTCGCATCTCACCCCCAAAGAGAACCTGGGAAACACCGCTGCCGCCCAGCTGCCTCCACTGGGTCACAGGTGCACTGTGCTCTGGTGTCCCCTGACGTCCCCTGACTCGGGCAGGGCAGCCCCCCTCGTCCTGTCTCCCAGGTGAGCAGGCCCCGGTCGGACAGCCTCAGCCAATGTCTGTGTCCGAGTGATTTACTGACCTCCCTTCCCACTTGGCCTTTGCTGGTGAAAGGGTTCAGACAAGTCAAGAAAGCCGGGCCTGACTTTTGAAGGTGCAGACCCGGCTTAGCAGCAGGTTTGGCTGCCCTGGCCACGCACCCGCTGCCTTGGTTAATAAGAAAAGTGTGCTTGTTCCCCAGAGTCCCTTTTTGTGGGACGCTTCTAGAAGCCTCAGAAATCCCTCTTGGTGTATGAGGTAGATTAAGAAAGATGAGGCTGGAGAACTAGAAACACAGGCACCATGGAAGCTGCGAGCTTTAGAGCCTGAGCCTCAGTTTACTCACCTGTCAAACGGGGATAACAACAAGTACATCTGGTGGCTGAGGACTGAAGGGGAAAACAGGTGAAGATGCGTCTTCAGCCAGCACCTGGTGAATAATAAAACCCAGAGAAAAGGGGGCGGGGGTATAGCTCAGCAGCACAGCGCCTGCCTGGCAAGGGCAAGGTCCCGAGTTCGATTGCAGACACCACAACAAAACACCCACAAAGAATGGCTCCTAAACAGGAAAACAAGTCTGCATCTCTACTGTGTCCCACACAGTGCCTGTCCCCAAAGTGGCCCTTCTGTCCGCATCTGTCTGGGACTCTCCTGGTCCTGTGTCCTAGGGGCCCTTCCCCCCTGGGCGAGGACTGACAGGGTACTTGAAAGTGATTTCTGTGCGGTGTCAGGCAGGGACGCGGGAGGGGTAACCATGGCCAGTGGGTGGCTGGGAACAGGCTGCGGCCGAGCCTCAAGGGCTGCTGGGGAAGGCGCCTCGAGAGCTTGCGGGGAGGTTTACGAGGCGCTTCCTGAAGGGTTAATGGTCCCGGGTGATTTATCCTAGCTGACGGCCACTGCCAGAAGGACAGACCTGCTCGTAGCCCGCGCTGCCTTTACCATCCAACCTTTCATCTTCTGCATCGCCATAAATAACCTTATTACGGCCCCAGAAAGGCGCAGCCCGGCAGCCTGCGGGACGGGGCTTCTCAAGCGGCCCCCTGGGCCCTGCGTGGCCAGAGCCTGGGCTGCTCTTCGGGGGACCAATAAGACAGGTAAACCAGTAAGACAGGTATGACAGCACAAACCTATAATCTCAGCTCTTGGGAGGCTGAGGCAGGATTGCCATGAGTTCAAGGCCAGCACTGCCTAGGATTGAGTAGGGCTACAGAATGGTTTTCCTATTGAGGAACCATTAAATGTGTTTTATCATATGCCAGGTGCTAGACAAAGACAGATCTTTGTGTATTTTTTCCCTCTAGTCCTCACAACCAAATGCTCTCAGTGTGACTAGTAGCCCCATTTCACAGGCAAGCAAACTGAGGCTCAGCCCTGACGGTCAGAGTTTCCATGGTGCCTAGGTCTCCATAGCCCATAGTGAGACTGTGGTGGGTTGATCACTGGTGGTCAACCTGTAACAACCAGCTGGACTGAATCAGTGTGCTGCTGAATGTCGACGGCCCACCTGAGGACTCTGCCAGCATAGAAAGGAGACCTGGGGAGGACGAATGGCATTGTGGGCTCTCCTAAGCGTTGTTTGGAGATGTTGGTTCTCCTGGAGGAGCTTGTCATGCTGGCTCCCTGATATGAACTCAGCCGTCATCATCGGAGGAGCTCGGGACCTTGTCACTGAGAGTAGTGTGGTTCACTTTGGGGGAGCCCTGGTCCTTACTCTGAGCATCGCTTCCCGGCTCCGGAGGGGAAGATGTGCGCTGCTCAGTCTCCAGGAGAAGCTGTCACTCTGGCTTCCTGACGTGAACTCGGCTGTTATCAGAGGAGCTCGGGACCTCGTTGTCACTGAGGATGGCTGTGGGGCTTTTGGGGGGAGCTCTGGTCTTTACTTTGAGTGTCACTTCTTGGCCCCAGAACAAAATACTCACCCCGCTGGCACAGACTTTCTAGCTTCCACACTGACCTTTGGGCCTTCCCAGCGCAGATCCGTAAAACAGACTTCATGAGTCACTGTCGTGGGCTCCAGGCCTCCAGCTGGACTCGTGCAGGACACTGCTGTGGGATCCAGGCCCTCGGCTGGTTCTCTAGGTCTTTAGTGTGTGGACAGATGTCCTGTGCTCTTTCTTTTGTGTTTAACTCTTAGGTGACTATTGCAAAATAATACTATAAGTAACATGTCCTGCACTGTCACGGTTTCCTTGCAAACCCTTGACTACCACAGAGATGCTCTATTAAAAATATCAAAAAGGGGGCTGGGGTTTAGCTCAGTGGCTTAAGCACCTGCATGGCAAGTATGAGGTCGTGAGTTCAATCCTTGGTACAAAAAAAAAAAATAAATCAAAAAAATAAATTTAAGCAAGGGACAGAATTGTTAATGTGATTTCATTGTCACTGAATTTAAGGAGCCACAGCTGACAAGTGGCCGCCATCAGGGACGCAGCAGCTTTAAACCCATAAGCCCCAGGTGGCCGTGGAACCCGCCACTATGAAGCGTACTTTCCACTGCTTTTCCAGAGCCCAGTCATATGGAGAGAACTTTTCCAGCTCTGTCCCAGCAGGGGCTCAGAATGCGCCAGGATTGGGATGTTCTAAACCCCTGGACCCCTGCTTGCCTTCGCTACCCATGCGGGCTGGCAGAAAATTTGGGCACTTGGAATGGAGTACTACTCTGCCCCAAAAAGGATAAACTTGAGGCATCTGTAGGAAAATGGATGCACCGTGAGACCATAATGTTAAGTGAAGTAAATCTCACACACACACACACACACACACACACACACACACACACACACAGGAGCTTAAATATCACTTTGTTTCTCTGAGAATCCCAGCATATAAACAAAGTGCAAAATAAAAGACAATAAGAAAAAAGGAGGAAAAAAGTTACTGTAATCCATCCGGACAACATCTAAAAGTGTACCTTGATTTATTTTGTCTAATTGTTTTATGTCTTTCATTTGTTTTTTGGCTGTTAATCTGTATGTGTGACACTTAACTTTATGAGGATTTATGAATAAATTAATCTGATGCTGGGGAAAAGGAGGTGAAGGAGAAAGGAAAAAAGAGGAATTGAGATGTGTTATGTGCATGTATCAATCCCCACATGTACTGCAACATGGACCAATAATTTTTTTAAATTTTTAATAATGGTAACTAACAGCAAAACAAATTTTTAAAATGGGTACTTGGAACAAATTAAATCTTAAAAAAAATTTTTTTGGGGTAACAGAACTAAAAAACATGTTAAACTGCTCAGCGCGTGCCCAGCTCACGTGAGGCCCAGTACTGGTGGGCAGGGGATAGATGGAGTCCCCTCAACAATGTACACACACTTCGGGGGGGAAAAATAGTGTAAACCAGACATGGTGGCATACACCTACAATCCCAGCACTCAGGAGGCTGAGGCAGGAGGATCACTATGAGTTCAAGATCAGACTGGGCTACATAGTGAGACCCTGTCTCAAAAAAAAGAAAAAATCATATCCAGATTTCTTGGCTGGGTGGATGCATCTGCAGTCCCAGCTGCTCAGAGGCTGAGGCAGGAGTATCCTCTGAGCCCCACCCGGGTAATGCAGCAAGGCTCTCTTCTCAGAACAACATCAAAATTGTATAAAGCGCAATCTGGAACACCTGTGGCCAGATGGGCTTCATTTGGTTTTAAGGTGTGAACACTGGCCAGGTGTGGTGGCACATACTTGTAATCCAGCACTCGGGAGGCTGATGCAGGAGGATTTCTGCAAGGTTTTTTTTTCTGGGGGTTGGGTTTTCTTTTGTTTTTGCTTTTGAGACAGGGTCTTGGTGTGTAGCTCAGGCTGGCTTCAAACGTGTGATGTAGCCAGGCTGGGCCTGAAGTCAGTTGTTCTAGTCTTAGCCTTGAGTGCTGGGGTCGCAGGGGTACAAGGTCATGAACAGGTTCTTTACATAATTTTTGAAAGAAAATCACTTCAGGTAATGCTAACATCCTGCTCACCTGCAGGATCTCTTGTCCCTCTGTCCCTCCCCAGGGAGAATGCCTAGCCAGAAATTGGAGTTGTATCCATTTCCTGATATTCTAGTAATTTTACTTAACAAGTATGCTTGTGGGGAAAAAAATTGATTTTGGGGTTTTGCTCACAAGAATAAAACAAACCTTTTATCCCATTTGAAATATCCCTCATTCCATGTCCTCCAAAAGCACTAGACTTCAGTAGTGAAAACTTAGTACAGAAACCCTACACATTTGGAAAGTTTGAAACACAGTTCTGAAAAGTGAAGATTCCAGAAGAAATCTTCATTGAATTTGGTTTTTTGGGTTGTTGTTGTTTTGGTTTTTTGATACAGGGTCTCACCGTGTAGCCCAGACTGGCCTAGAATTTGCAGCAATCCTCCTGCCTCAGCCTCCTGAGTGCTGGGATTACAAGCGTGTACCACCACACTCAGCTGAATTTGGAAATCATAACAACAATCAGTATGGTTCACTAGCCTGTGGGATACAGTGGACCCCCCAATTTGCAGAGTTCCATTCCTAGCACCCTCAAATTGTGAAAAACCATGAATTTCATATATGCTCAGAAAAATGCCAATAAATGCCTATTTTTGTAATTTAAATCCTACATACACAGTGCCTCCCACAGTAATTGAGTGTAATAAAATACTGTACTCATAAAGACTTAGAAGGTGCGGGGAGTTCCGGCAGCGTCTTAGAGACTGAAGAACACAGTAGAGCAGTTGACAGAGCTTCAGGAAGTAGCACAACCATTGGCTGCAGCTGCCCAGAAGAGTTAAATCAGCCAATCAGCAGCAAGGAGACCTGAACCGCACTCTCGGATTGGCTACTCACAAACCTCCAGCAAAAAAAAAAAAAAAAAATGCGGGGCATATTTACAGTTTCCCTGAAATTGCAGGGTTTCTATGAACAATTATGGTTAGGTCCTAAGGAAAAATCTGAGAACCACTGAGGCCTCGAACTCTGAACCACAACTTCGCGGATAGCACACTGTGTACCTAGAGCAGAAGACACCGGAAGGTAACTGAGGTCTTAAATGCTTACATTTGAAAAGAATAAAGAATGGATATTTTTCAAGAATCCAACATAAGAAGTCAGAAAAACAGCAGCGGTATAGTCTCAAAACAAGCAAAAGAAGGAAATAATGAGAAACAGCCAGAAGTTAACAGAAAAAACAGAGATAAAAAAGGATTAGGCCTGCACAGTGGTGTGCACCTTGTAATCCCAGCACTCTGGAGGCTGAGGCAGGAGGCTCTTTTTGAATTCGAGACTAGTTTGGGCTACAAAGTGAGCTCAAGGCCAGCCTGGACTGCACAGCAAGAGCCTGTCTCAAAAAGACAAAACAAAACAACAATGAACAAACAAAAAGGACCCACACCTTTAAGAATGGGCCCTTTGACATCCGGTAAAATGGACAATGATTCCCCTCAAACACCAGGAAAAAGTAGGACAGAACCAATGCAGTGAAGCTAAAGATTATGCAAACACTATGCGGAATTTACGCCAATGAATTTGAAAAGATTGAGCGGGGTGAGGCCTAGAAAACGTACGATTTGCCAAAATGGGCTCACTGTGTCCAACTGGGGTTTTTAAAGAATTTAACAAGCTGACTCTAAAATTTTTATGGCAGAGCAAATGGCCAAGAAGAGGCAAGGAAACTCCCAGGGAAAACAAGGCAGGAGAAACGCCCCTGCCAAATATTACAGTCGCCTCACGACTCTGGTTCCTGTGGGACTGGTGAGGGAAAAGAGAACCCGTGAGAATTCGGGGCTGGGCAACAGCCCGGGCGTGGCGGACCTTTCCATTACAGCGAAATCAACTTAGTCAGTAGCGAGTTACCCCGCAGGGTGGAAAGCAATGCTGATCCTTGCCTCATACTACACATAAGAATCTCTTCTAAAAGATTAATTTTATAATGTATGAATAAATTCTATTTTAATATATTTATAATATATGAACCTCAAAACTGAAATTGATGCAAAACAATTAAAAAGTTAAGAGTAAATGAGGCAGGTGTGGTGGTTCATGCTTATAATCCCAGCACTCTGGAGGCTGAGGCAGGAGGATCTTTTCGAGTTAAGACCAGCCTGGGCTACAAAGTGAGCCCAAGCCAGCCTGAACTGCATAGTGAGACCCTGTCTCAAAAAGACAAAAGAAAAAAAAAGTTAAGTGTAAAAAGGAAATGTCCAGCAGATAAAACCAAAATAGAGGGCTGGGGATTTAGCTCAGGGGTGTAAGCGCCTGCCTGGCAAGCGTGAGGTCATGAGTTTGATCCCCAGTACCAAACAAACAAAAAAAAAACCCCACATATATATTATATATGTAGATAGATAAATACATACATACATAGATAGTTTTTGTTTTTATACAGGGTCTCTATATGCAGTTTGGGCCAGCCTTGAACTCAGTATGCAGCCTAGGCTGGCTTTGAACTCACTGCGATCCTCCTGCCTCAGCCTCCCAAATGCTGGAATGACAGGCGTGCACCACCATGCCTGGCCAGAATTACATTTTATAAGCTTGAGTCATAAAATGACTTTCTACATATAACACAAAAGAAACCATTTATAAAGGAAAACAAACCTGATAGAACTACGTTAAAACACAGTAAGTTGATAAACACAATTATATCAGAGGTCACCACAAAGAAACTGAAAAGATAATGCCTGGGAGAAGGGACCACATTTACAGTTACCAGGACAGTCTCCAGTGTTGATAAGGAACTCCCACAAATCAGTAAGAGAAAGACAAAGAATTCTTGAATAGAGCTCAAAAAAGACACAGGGATACAGCTCAGCGGCACAGCTTCTGCCTGGCAAGAACAAGGTCGTGAGTTCGATCCCTGGTACAAAAATAAAACATGGACAAAATACTAGAATGGGCATTTCACAGAGGGGAAAACAATGGTCCCCCCTCCCCAGTGTCTAGAGTGATGAGCAAGTAGGAAGCCAGTCTGTGCAATTTAGGGAGCCCCAGTTTCAGAAACTAAGGAGGACTAAGGGTGTAGCTCAGCAGAGAGCAGCCTTAGATTTGATCCCCCGCCTGCCCCAACACACACACACACACACACACACACACACACACACACACACGTTGTTGAGGCCAGGCATGGTGGTGCACACCTGTAATCCAGCACTAGGGAGGCTGAGGCAGGAGGACTGCTGTGAGTTCGAGGCCAGCCTGGGCTACACAGTGAGACCCTGTCTTAAAAAACAAAACAAAACTCAAGGATTTAATGATGCGTAAGGGCGTAACGGTCCCAGCGTCTTCCACTTAGATTTCAAAGCTCTGTATCTGTGCACTCCTGAGTCCCTCATGTGTCCGCTTTATTCATTCCACAAACATTCTGGGAGGTCCACTTATGTTTCAGGTGAAGCTCTAAGTTCTGGGGGCACAGCAATGACCAGGAGAAACAAAGTCCTTCCCCTCGCACACCAGACACCATTTGAGGGTGGGAAGGACAGAGACAGGTGGGCAGAGAAAATGTCCCTGCCTAAAGGCACATGGTCCAGGATACCCATGCAGAGCATGTGCAAAGGCCCTGAGGCAGGAGCTAACCTGGTGGTGGCAGAAGAGATGGGACAGCCAGCTGATGGGTGACAAGACACGCCAGGAAGAATAGCAGAAGACGCAATCTGGAAGACGGTGGAGCTGGACCTGCCAGGCCTCCGAGTTGCTTACCGTGTATTTATGGTGGTGGTGGGGTTTGGACCCAGGGCCTCACCAAGCTGGGCAAGCACTTTACCACTGAGCTACCTGCCAGCCCTCTGGGTGAACTTTTCAGGTATGATTTACTTAGACTACGATTTAGCAGCTCTTTAGTGTGCAGTGCAATGCGCTTGCACACTTGCGGTCAGCCACTAAAGTAAGACGCTGGCCATTTCCTTGCCCTCAGAGCTCCCCAGCTGTCCCCCTCTTCCCTCTATCGCCCCCCCCTGCGACAACCGGGTTCTGCCTGCTCTCAGCCATCGGTTCCTTCTGTCTTTTCTAGAAGTGCACAGCAGTCCGTCCGTCCAGCCTGTCCCAGTCCTTTCCCACTGCACCGGCATCGCATTTCTTACCGGGTGAGTAGTATTCCGTTGCGCCAACACACTGTGACCTGATCGCCTACCGTCCCGGCGCGGTGACGGGGTGCTCCGAGCGCGCCTGCGCAGTCCCCGGCCGGGGGAGGACCCGAAGCCCACGCACCGGGGACCAGCTTGTCCGTCCTGAGAAACGTGGGTTCTGGGCGTGGCCGCCCCCTTTGCGTCCCGCCACCAGGGAGGGCCTTGCACCTCCCCGGGCCGCGCCCACATCTGAAAGCATCTGGCTTTTATCTCGGATGAACCGGTAGGGGTGGTGCCTCGGTTTTGCGCGTTCTCCCTTTTGTGGCGTAAGACGCGCACAGACAGAAGCGTGTGTTTGCCTCGGGTTCGCTAGGTGCCTGGACCCCCGCGACCACATTTCCATCACCCTAGAAACGTCCTTCATGGCCCTGCCCGCAGACCCCCATCACCCGGGAGCGAGCACTGAGCCGAGTCCTGTCCCAGAGGTTACGGAACTGTGTGTGAACGCAATAGCGTACACCGTAGGTGGGACAGGTGCCCTTGCGTGCTGCCACTGCCTGCCCCACCTCTCTGGTTTGAGGCAGTTTCGCTCTGTAGCCCAGGCTGGCCTTGAATTACAGCGATCTTCCTGCCTCAGCGTCCTGAGTGCTGGGACTACAGGCGTGTGCCACCATGCCCAGCACCAGTAAAATCTTACTATCCATACAAGTGGCGTGATTTTCACAGGTCACAAAATCATATTCTTTGAATTTTTTTTAACTATTTAAAAACGCAGGGGACCGTGGCTGTAAGTCAGTGGAGACACTTGCCTAGCACGTGCTGGGCCTTGGATTCGATCTCTCACGACACTGCGTAGACTTCCGGCCGTTCCTGGAGGGAGACGCGAGTCCTGGGGGGCTGCCAGCAGGGAAGAGGCCGCCTCCTGAGGATCGGCAGGATCCCTCTGGAGGTGGACTGAGGCCTGGGGGGGGCGAACGGGGGCTCCAGCAGGAGACGGTGGGGTGTCCTGCGGGATCTGCGCGCATGGCTGGGCCGGTATGTGCTCAGCCCCTTTCAGAAAGGTAAGAAGCCATGCTTGGCTCAACCCGTCACTGTCACTGCAAACGAAACAGGCCCAGCCAGGCACGGTGCTGCACACCTGTAATCCCAGCCCTGGGGAGGCTGAGGCAGGAGGATCGCCAAGTTTGAGGCCAGCTGCCGCTACATAGGGAGTGCAAGGCCGGCCTGGACTGCTCAGCAAGACCTTGTCTCAGAAAACCAATAATAACCCTAATAATGCTAATAATCTAAGAGGGTCTGGCGTGGAGTCCTGGGTGAAGGGCTCACGAAGGAATGAGTGTGTGGGTCCCTGGGTGGGTGGATGGTCTGTAGAACTAAAGAAAGCTGAATGAGGAGAAAGGAAGAGGGGTGAGGAAGGAAGGGAGGAAGAAGTGAGCAGCGGGACAAGTGGACAGCAGGGATCGGGAGGGGTGGATGGACGGATGGACGGACACACTGGAGGCCAGGCAGTTACACAGATCATTTCTGCTCTCCACGTTTCAGTACCTCGTGTGGAAAGTGACCCTCAGGGAAGGCGAATCGTGAGCCCAGAATGTCGCCGAGGTCTGCAGGCTCCTGAGCCCCGTGCTGAGGCCTTGTTGAATGGGCCGGGAAGGGACGCTTGCTCCGTGCGTGTGCGGGGTCCTCCCGGGAAAAGTGACGGCTATCGAGGCTGTTTTGCCAACGCAAACCTGACAAGTTCTCACACACACACACACACACACACACACACACACACACACACACACACACACACACCGGGTCGTTTTGCAAAGCAAACCATGGTGATTGATTGGATTATTTTAAAAATTAAAGAGTACAGTACTTAAGGAGGTTCAAACTCAGGCACTATTTTGAAACCCCTGAAAGACCTGGGAGAACCGTGGCCAGAGCCAGGCCAGGACCTGGGGGAAGCCAGATTCTGCGCCCGGGACCCTGCGTGACTGTGCCCAAGCCCAGGACCCAGATCCTGTCCGGCCGAGGGGTTCGGCTCCCGGCCTGCTGCCGCCCTTCCAGAGACCGTGCTGCCCAGGCTGTCTGCACACACTCGGCCGGCACACTCGGCTCCTCGGCCGGGCAAGAAGCAGCCTCGGGGCCTGAGGAGCCTCCGGGCTGCGCCGTCAGTCAGCCTGGGCCTCCAGTTCTGACTCCGTGTGGCCTGTGACGGCCGGTGCCACCTCTCCGTGCCTCAGTTTCCTCCCCTGCAAAACTAGGCTGGAAATAACTCGTACTTTGTGGTGTTGTTAGGAAGCAGTACCGCTGTCCCTGGTCACTGGTGACCTCCATTTGATGTCAGATAGGTTTGTTTTGTTTTGTCTTTTTGAGACAGGGGCTCACCATGCAGTTCAGGCTGACCTCGAGCTCACTTTGTAACCCAGACTGGTCTCTAAATAGCAATGATCTTCCTGCCTCAGCCTCCTGAGTGCTGGGGTTACAGGCATGCACCACCACGCCCCAGTGCCTCATTTTCTCATGCTTTTCTGTATCCTGTGGGTTGTTCAGCGTGTAATTTAGTGGAGTTTTTTTTTCTATTGTTACCGGGGATCGAACTCACAACTGCGTGCTTGCAAGGCAGGTACTTATGCCGCTGAGCTAAATCCCCAGCCCAGCATATAATTTATCACGCTACTCTTTTTGAGCTACACATTCTCTGCTTCTTTAATTTCCCATAAATACATTTTCTTTGTAAGACCCCTGAAGTAATACAAGCAAGGCCGCCCCCCTTCAATGACCTGCCTTCTGTTCCTTGTTTCCCCTAAAGCAATCTCAGCGGCCAATTTGGGATGAAGGCTCCTCACCCCCCTCAGAGCTTGGCCCCGCACCAATCCGCGCCTGCTGAGCGTTCCAGGCAGCCGGCTCCGTGGACTCGGTGATGCGCGCGGGGCTCCCCGGTCTGGGCCGCCAAGCTCGGGGCGGGTGCATCCCTCAGCCGATCGATCAGGCTTGGCCGACTGACACTCAGGTCACGGGCAGGGTTCCTCGGTGCACCTCCTCCTCCTCCACCCCAGCTCCGAGCGTGGTGCTCACTCCTTCATGGGATTCTGAAAGGCAGCTGTGTGCTGTGGGGTTGGGGTTAGGGTTGGGGTTAGGGTTAGGGTTGGGG
>PVJX010016632.1:0-39877 GCA_004027295.1 Dolichotis patagonum | reverse complement strand
ATCTGGAGTGCATGATGCTATGATTAAGAGTGTGTTATCAGATCATTGATTGGTTTGGTACCACACTAATCCCCACAGTCTAGATAGAGTATAGGAGGGGCAGGAAGGTGCTATTAAATTCTGCTGTTGCTATTGCTTTTTTCCACCATTGTGACCTCTTACCCCTCTGCCGTGTGCCATCCTGCTTTGGTGCCAGCTGATTGTGGATTGAAATCTCCAAAACCTATGAGTCAAATAAACCTTTCCTCCTTTAAAAGTGAGTGGCTAGTATTTTGTCTCAGCAGTGAGAAAATAGTAACTAATACAAGGGGTTTTGCTTTTCCTAATTGTCCTGACAGACATACCATACCCCATTAGTCTTTGCACTAATGCATGGGCTTTTTAATATTCTTCACTGACGGGGCTCTGATTTTTCTGATACTCAACATTTTGAGCAGAAGAAAAGACCAGGTAATGTGTACTCACATCATGATCTTCCCCTGTGCTTGCCCTCAATGGCTTCCCATTGCAGTCAGAAAAAAATCTTTTTTGGAGGCATGAGGGGTTGTCACCTAGGTCCTTTTTAGTTGTAATTTATACAGAAAAATTACAATGTGGGTACAATATGGGTCCAACTACAATCAACCTATAGGATTACAAGTATAGCTGCCTATATTGGTCCAATAGGGAAATTGGTCCAATATAGCAAGGGTGCACGGAAAGAACAAAGGCATTTTGGGAAAGGAATGGGTCAGGGTACTCTGGCCCTACTCTTGGGTGTATGATATGTATTTGGACCTGATGGAATCAGTGGTATTAATTATAACATAGACTAAAGTTTTGCTTATTGCTTAAAGAAGTATGTGAGTTTGACCACTGTGATTTTTATTTTGGGACCTTGTCATTTTTAGGTGCAGCTCCAGACACAATTTGGTTGAGGATCTAATGTAAGGAAAACTTCTGAAAGTCTTGTACTTCTTTTGTTTCTAGAAGAAAATCTTACCATCCATGTTTAATCTCACCTCCTCTAGAGATTCCTTTTTCTCCTCCTGCAGTCATTCTGTCATTCTTTTCCTCTCACAATAGTTTCTCCTCAGTTATATGAAGCACTGTCCCTTTGCTAGAAAATATCTTCCCTCAGACACTGATATTTCTCATTCTGGTACCTCATTAATATCTTTTCAAATTTCGCTGCAGTTTATTTGTTTTTATCAGTACAAGTTTGCAGTACATAGTGTTTACATTCCTTGGGTGGGACTGATTCATGTACTTAACACATCGTATTTCCTTTCTGCATTCCTTTTCCCTTCTCTCCCTCCCCCTCAATCCTCTTCTCATTTGAAAAAAGAGCTCTCACTACTTCCTACAAGCTATTTAACTTGGCTTTTATTTACTAGCAACAGAAAATTTTTTCTCTATCAATTTTAACTCTCAATAACTGTCCTAATATGCCGTATTTCATTTTTTTCTCAAAGAACCACATCACATTTTTATTACTATTGCTGCTCTCTATTACATACCTAGAATATGTGATAATCTGACTAAAGCATTTTGATACTCAGAGTACAACTGTTTTTTGCATCAGTTTCTCTTTGTTTATGACATATCTGTTGGATAAATTATAAAGGTGCAAAAGAACAACCAAAAGAAACCATAAAAATTCTTGGAATCCATTTAACTTCTAAAAATTTCAAAATAGTTTAATGACGGGAAACTTCATACAAAAATAAGGGCCCCGAATTCTCAAGTTAGGCTTATAAAAATTACTTGTATGGGACAAAATTTATCAGTAATTTTAAAGACACAGGCAATTATAAGATATACGTGAAGCATTTGAAAGTACAGTATGGCAAACTTTCCCCTCTAGGTTCTTTAGTGCCATCTTGGTGCCACCCTGACATCTATTTAGCTTAAGACCTCTCTAAGCAATACACGCAGGGCATCACTTGCAAATTAGGAGCCATTTCATGATGAAATGTTGTCTCAGTCACATACAGATGCTGGCATTTCTTTTTGGCAGATCTTGCACCACAGATCTACAAACTATAAATGTATTTACCATAAGTTTCCTAAACTGACCAAGAACATCACACTGAAAACATTCTACAGATGGTAAGATTCTACCAAAAAATCCTAGTACATTTTTAAAGAGAAATGACTATGGCTTTTCTTTTGTTCCTACTAGTATTTCCTCTTTCTCTGGGCTGCTTGGGTAGGAAGGGTGGGGGTCAGGTCAGAGGCTAACAGTTGGCCTCTTACCCGTTTAAACTGATGAGAAGCAGTGTACTTCCTGCGTCCACACTTCCCAGGAACAAAGAATGCTTTAGAATTTACTAGGTTGGTGATGGTTAGGAAAAGAAGGTTAAAGTTCTTGGAGCTTTACCTTCTCATTTGTAAAATATAACTGATAGCCTTTTGCCCCAAACCAAGACTTAGCTGGGAAGTAATCAGTGCTGAACACTAGATGTCAAAATGCCAGCCCTCACCGGCCAATCTTTCCTCCCATCACTCTTCTCCTGCTTGGTTCCCATTCTGTAAGGCAGGCAGGGCAAGGATAGGCTGATTGGGAATGGCATTTTTGATCTCTAGTTTTTAAGGCTGATTACTTTTCAGCTAGGTCTTATTTTCAGAGAAATTATAGTGTTGGTCTGAGATTTAAATACATAAATATGTATAAAGTGCTTAGAACAGTCATTAGTAGATATGCATGTTAATAACTTCAATGCAGGATTGTTTGCTGCATTTTAATATCAAGGTTAGTTTTCTTTTTATGCCTTCAGATTTAGTCAGCTTTCCTAGGTTTGCTAAGAAATTCAGTGGTAGGTGTGGTGGTGCACACCTGTAATCCCAGCACTCAGGAGGCTGAGGCAGGAGGATTGCTGAAGTTTGAGGCCAGCCTGGGCTACAAAGTGAGTTCAAGGTCAGCCTTAACCATATAATGAAACTTTGCCTCAAAGAAGACAAAAAAAAAAAAAAATGGAATGCGTACAAGCTAGTGTTCTCTAAGAATTCAAATTTTAGAAATATCCAGAAGTTTTTTATATAAAATGAGTTGACTCCTAAGTAGCTCTGGTTTCATCAGATCAAGCTATAAAAATGAATCTTCATTTCTATAAAATCACAGACTTCAGGGAATCACAATTTAAACAGAACACAGACTGAGTCATCATCATTGAATTCTATCAGCCGTATTTGGTCATTGCTCTGTTTGTTTAAGATAAAAGTTTGATAGTTTGATGATGGCTGATTTTAAATAGATTAAAATTCTTATCACTTGGTGATTAGATTGAAAATCATTCCCTGGGAAAAATTGAGGTTATATATTTTTAACTTTCCAAACTCTGCCGCTGATTAGTTAGAATTTAAGTTTTTGACCCTTCTAGAAAATGCTTTGAAACTTCTTAGATATGAGGACAAAATCTCTGAGGCTCTTTTTAAAGACATCGGTAGGCCTCTATTGGGCAATCATTTTGAAAAGTACTTTATTCATTGAGAATAAAGTAAAATTTAAAGGCACACAAGAAGTCATTGTGGTCCTCATATGTGAATTAAGATGTTCTCTAGAGCTGAGTAGGTGAGGAATATCAATTGGAAAGGTGAGTCTCTTTCATGCCAATTTCATTTTAGTAGAAATAACATGTCTGTGAAAAAAATCCCTGTGAGAATTGACTACCTGACTATGGAAAGAGAATGCCTGCTGATTAAAAGAAAAAATCATTATGGCAATATAAAATTTCATGTCTCTTAGTATAGAAGTAATATTCCAGAAATAATCTAGTCAAAAACTTCTTTCTAGTGGGAACTTTAGGCAAAGTTGTCATAAATTAAACACAAGTATCTCAAGGAAAAATGTAAATGCCATTGCTAAGAAAAAATTCCAATCAAAATCCATTATAATCCTCCAATTTGCAAAACAGAAAAACATACTTGATACTGAGAAATGGAATGTATTATACGGAGGAGAAGGCTAAAAACACAAAAAGAGAATATAAAGGTAACACGGAGATAACAAAGTATGACAAACCTCCCTTCCCTGGGCTGAAGACAAGAAAGAAAAGATCAGTGGGGCTTTCAGGATCCAGACGCTTAGAAGAGGGGTCCCGAGCTCAGAGCAGGCCACCCTGGGGCCGATGCTGGGGAGGCCCTGGGACCTTGGTCTCTGGAGAAGCAGGAGGGCCTGCTGAATCAATGTGAACAGAAGACTAACAACAGCAAACAACAACCAAGCAAGTCCTCACGTTCTCCTTGGCCCTGCAGGCTCCCTCTGCTACCCTCTGACCTAAGATGCTCAAAGAGCCTCTCAGGAATCAGCCGACCCTACCAGGAAAGGAAGTTCGTTTGCAGAGTGCCAGCCCTACTCATCCAAAGCACGGAGGATCTTAAAGGTGAGACTTCGTATCTCAGCAGCTGTGACAGTGCTTTACAAAAATGACTATGTATAAGCCTCTGATTTCCTTTATTGAAAATAGCTGTACGTTTTGTGAAAATAGAGAGGGGAGAAAATGTCCAGATATATGAAAGGAGAAAGAGAATTTTCTAAGTACGTTGATTTTTTGTGCAGTATTTTTAATAATGTCAGTGTTAATAATTTTTAATACATAAAATTATCCGTTCAGAGAAATGGACAAATAACACTACGCAAAAAATGTTCTCATACAGTACATGTTAGCAAAATCGATTTACTTAGAAAAGCTGCCTTGAAAAGATATTTCCACTCATAAAACCATCATATGAAAATCTAAAACTCTAGACGCCGCATGGAATCTGAAAGCACTGAATTGCTGTTCACAGCAAGTAATTTAATGCAAATGCTACTTTATTACAGCCTGCAGTTGATCAATTGTTATATTTTGGGTATGATTTTGTTTAGAAAACCCAACCTACTAGTTGAAAAATAAAAATAAAAAATATTAATTATACGAGTTAAAGGGCCACAGTGTGCTAATTCCAGACATGTATACAGAATTAACCATCAAATCAGAGTACTTCTCGTTTCCATTTCCCTAAACTTCTAAAACACTTTGATTAATATGTAATTTTTGTATATATTTATGGTACAGAATGTGACCTTCCAATACATGTATACAATGCCCACTGATCCAATTAGGGCAGTGAATGTTCCCATTTCCTTATCACTACCTTGTCCTTGGAGACTCTGACCTAAATTTAGAATACATTTTTCTAATTTCCTATTTTTATGCATTCTCTTTCATCCAGGAAAACAATGAATATATATACAACTAATGTGATGGTTAGAAACAGAAAAATAAATCTCGAGATAAAATATAAATTTATATAAAGTAATGCACTACTAAATATAAGCCATGTGTCAAGACAGGGCTTCTATGACAAAGGGACTTCAATAATTAAGTGCATATTATTTAACACTCATTTGCTCATCTGAAAGACACATATAAAAGGCAGTTGTATACACCACAGTTGCTTTGAAGGATACTCAGATTGTTCAGTACTGATGCTTATCCTTAAACATTTAAATTCCAGAAAACAGCAATTCTAAATTATGCATTATTAGCATATTTAGGTTGCTGTCACACTTTTTCTGTGACAGCATACTGAGAACTGATGGTGGTATCTGACTCTTGCTGCCAAGAGTAAATAACCATTACATCTTTCCACTGAGCCCTGACTTAGTACTCCCCTCAGAAACCGCTACCAGCCACTTCACAGCTTTCAAAGGTGAGGTCATTCTCTGAGTTGTATAAACCCACTGGACTCAGAGATGCAGGTCATCATTTGGTCAGGAATGCCTGGTTCACAGATATATAGAAATGAAATAGATCAGAGAAAATCTTCCCACTATGAAAACTGGTACAAAAGAAGAAAATCCTCCCACTATGAAAACTGGAACAATACAAACCGGTAAAACACAAAAGATGAATGCCGTGGCCCTGTTTGCAGTCTTACTAAGGTCCTGTTGTGTATGTACATCATTTTTAGTTCTCATGGGAACTTCAGTAGATACAGCATTCTTTATTTCAGAGATATAGGTGAAATTCACAGGCTTCCAACATACTTTTTAAAGAACACGTAGATGGTATTAAGCGCGATTAAAATGTGAACACTGAAAGCTATTGTCCCATAGCATAGCAAATGCTATGTAATAGTTATAAGGCTTCACTCAGCTATTCAACTATTTGATTGCTCATTTACTCCTAGACTGTTAAGTGAATTTATGTCAAATGGCTTTGGGTGACTGGAAAGCAAGGCTCCTTTCAGTGGTTGCTATCTGTGTGTACAGTGATTACTGGGACTTTGGGGTTGCTAAGCAGTTGCTCCCAGGTGATTAGTACAGTATATACTAATAGTATTGCAATCAGTAAGCACTGGAGGAAATAGAAAGCAGGTGAAGTCTGAACTGAAAGTTCTGGAGGTCATGTGTTTTACCGTGGACAAAGGAAGGCAAAAGTTATCCTTTATTGGTGCTCCTTATAGGTGAATTGCGTGCTCCATGTCAATTATAAAATGAAGTTTACACATAATTTAGGAAAAATGATTTATTTTTATAATGCAATATAGGATATAAAAAATATCTTCAGTGCATCACATGCTCTAAAATGGAAAGAAGGTGTTTAATACGTATTTTACAGAAGAGGAAACACAAAATGGTGGTGTTAACATAAATATGAACTTCTATGAACTTTTTTCAGTGAAATGCAGTAAATTGAATATTCATTGGTTCGTACTGCGCATAGGTGAAGAATACTGGTTGACTTGGCTTGGTTTCAAAGCTGGAGTCATCTCTCTTCTTGTACAGTCTTAGAGAAGTTACTAAAACTCTCTTCACTTTCCTCATTCATAAAATGGATAATAACAACAGTAACAAATACTAGAATTATAATTATTTTTCATAGAATTGTTAAGATTATCAAAGAAAAGTTACATATAAAATGCTCAGGATAATATTCAACATGTGATGCTCTAAATATTTGCTAGTCCATCAACCACAACCTTGAAATAAGAAATAAAGTATAAAATAAATAGAAAAGGAAGACAAATACTCCTGCATCTCTAACAATCAATCTGTTAGTTAGTCTGTTTTATTATTACCTTAATTTGTGCTACTTTATTTCAATCTTCATTCGATTTAGCAAACATATTGTCCATAGACATTCTTGAAGCTCTATTTTGTCAAAAGATATTAAATAAAAGCAAACTCCTGTAGAAAAACATTTTATGTAGTTAGAAATAATGATGTCGCCTACTTTCTATTCTAATTATATTTACAATGACCCCTCCTGTCTCTGCCTGTGTTCCTGTAAACTCAAATAAATGATCTTCCAAGATCACTCCTGCTCTCATTAGTCTAGTGAATTTCCCTGCACTGCAGTTTGATAAGGTTCCCCTTTCTTCAAAACCTGCTTTGAAGATGAACTCTTCATAAAGCCTGTTTTGATCTTCCTGAGAAGGTATTATCCCATAATTCTGCTACTAATTTCTTGATAGTAAACGTCATCTGCCCCCTGTTCTCTGGATGGTTGAACGTGTCGCATCTTCCAGAAGGTTTGTGATGAAGGAGGGGCACTGGGGTGTGTAACCAGTGTCTCGAGATGGACGACATAGAAACCCCGGAGCTTCATTTTTCTCCTATGTGTCCACTGCACGTGCTTCCTTCTATCAGTCTCCATAACTGTGTGCCCTGTTTGATCACTTTCTCCATTTTCATTTCCAAGGAACTTAAGAAAAAGTTTGGTACCTAGATTGTACACGCCCCAAAAAGACTGGCTGTATTGATATCAAATTTAACTCATAGGAAAATCAACAGCACGCAAATTTTAAAATGTGTTATAAAAGCAATGCTTTATTTAGAATAATTTATACACTGTTTTCAGGTCACTTTTAAATTTTCTGTCAGTATTTGTAACTAAGAGAGAGCCCAAGCCAGCAGTGGTCACTCACATGGATAATCCCAGGATTCTGGGAGGCAGAAGAAATTTGATCACAAATTAGAGGCCAGTCTATGACATACAAAGAGTCTGACACCCGCCTGGAACACAGCAAGATTCTGTTCAAAAAAAAAAAAAAAGGCAAAGAATAAACCTCTAAAAATGGCATACCTCAGTGCTTGGAGAGATGGTTGAAGCTAGGAAGAGCAACATGCTGAGACTCAAAATTACTACAGCTGTAAGGAGTAAATTAACTATATGATCATATTACCTCAGCTATAAGGACCTTGTGGAAAACACCCAAGTAGATGACCCAAGCAGGTAAGGTATATTTCTCCTTCCTTTAAGAAATTACAGATGGTTTAAGAGAGCATTTACTTCTCTAGTAACTTCAATAAAGTACAGACCCAAAAGCTAAAAGGAAAATAATGAGTTGGGTGTCTGAGAACATTCATTTATATTGTTATTTTTATTATCTATTTATTTTAATACTATGATTAAGCTAATAAAATTTGTAGCACAGTTCATACAAATTAATGATGTGAGTCAGGTCAGGAGAATTCTAAATTAACAAGGACCTTGGAGTTACTGAAAAACGTATCTCTGGCGATTTAACAATATATTTTATTTTGCTTCTTTATTACATTTTTAAAAGGGACGTAAGGAAAATGAGTTAAATAAGAGATCAGTTATTAACACAAGCCTCATTGATTTTATTTTTTAACTATTTAAGAATTTGTTAGCTAGGTCCTTATACTATATTGTGAAAGGTAGAAATCAACCAATGGAAAAAAAATCATGCACAGAAAGTAACATTTCAGAGCAGAAAAGAAACTCATTTTCAAACCATATTCATTTAAGATTCAGAGAATTTTAATGGTTTTATGTATTTAACTTCCCTCCAGCATTGGGATACTATATTCATTTTCTTCATTGAAATATACAGACTTCATGACAAAATGCTATTATTTATTTCACTACCAAAACTGATAGATTGTATACTATTAGTTTATTAAAGGTCATGGGAACTAACATTGTATTTTGCAATTTAATATATTCTGAGGGCATGAAAATCTCATTCATGTGTGAGAAAAACCCGAAGCTGATGGAATAGCTTAAGTGAATATTCAAGTAATAGCAAAGATCAAAAATTTTAAACACTGAGAAACATCACTTTTACAGTCATTCAGACACATGGAATATTTTTAAGTAGGAAAAAATAAAGTTATATAAAATAACCAGTATCTCTACAAAAGGGACTGTTTCTCTTCAAAGGCCTAAAGATACAGACATCTAGTTATGTTCACAGCCACATCTTAATTATCTAGTTAAATAAAAGTGAATTATGGCAAATCGTGTATAACATGTTCATTTTGCAATATGATGCACAAAACTGGCATATGTGAAAACAGCTACCAATCATCAGATTTCCAGATCAACATACAAACTTTGATTTAGGCAACCAAAATGCACTCGGACAGAGGTAAAAACTTAATCTGGGGCTCCACTGTGTTGCAGGTAATTATGATATGTCACTGAGATTTTGCAAAATGATTTCAAAAATAGAAAAATAAAATTAATAGCTTTCCCAAACTAACATAGCAGGCTAACTTAATGCATTATTTGAAAACACCATTGTCTTGACTTAATAAAGCACTTGAGTTAGTACATTTGAATTCATTTTATGCAAAAATAATTATCTATTAAAATAATTCGATTTAAAAATCTTGAAATATTTCCTTTCATCTAGAGGTGTCACCCATTTGTGAATGCAAGCAAAAGGTTCATATTCAGGAAATACAGTCTATGTAGCCATTAACTAGGAGTTTCTAACACACTGACGAACTTCAGCAGTGGCTTTTAAATCAATCGGCTTCTCCAAGGCTTCTCAAAATGTCTCCAAGCCTTGTGGGAACTCTACCCTACAAGGGTGAGCACCAAGAGTTGTTGCCAGAGCACAGCAGGTTACCTCAGGTTCTGTTCCTGTAGCATCAGCATCTTCTCTTCTGACAACTCAGTGTCTTTAAATAAATCATTAAATAATTCTAACATTACCATTGAGGAGGCCTATTCTTCATTTGAAATATTTTTCCCCATGTTGTTAATGGGTATTAAACATATACATAAGATATCCATCCTCACCAGTATACTTTTCACTTTGCTGTTTACCAAATTAAATATCCATTGGCTGCTTTTGTGTGCAAACATCTTTTAAGCAGAGAATAGACACATCAGTAGTATTCTGTGCAATGAGGGGCACCTGGAGGTGATGGACATCTTGGGTGTGACTAGCAGCAGGAAAAGGAACGGTAAATTGTTCACCTCATTTCTTTTCCTGTCTTCATTGGTGTCATAAATAAAAAGCCTTAGTATGTATATCATATTTTTAAGATTATTCATTGAAAGTGAAGAGATCCTATGAAAACTCCTAAAGAGATGAAACAATATAAAAGATCGCTAATTATTAAAAAAAATCTTTGGTGCATCATCTTTGAATTAAAGGGCATAAAAGCAAGGATGACAATAAATAAATCAGTCAAACCAAATAAAAAACAGCAAGTTTTATCACAAGTATTATGTATAAAATATGTAGAACAATAATGAAAATAATCTTTATTTATCAAGTTTGTTACATTTTTTTCCTATTCACCAGTTGATCAAATTAGTGTGATTGTTTTTGTAAGCTGATTATGTCTTCAATATAGAATACTCAAAATTGCTACAATTCTTTGATTTTTGTAGTACAAAATTATTTTATTTTCCATTTATTTGGTTTTATTTTTAACATCGGAAACTGACTTCCTAACAGGGAGAAGTGACGGTGATTTATCCATTTGGTTTGTAAAGTCACTGGATTTGTAAGATCTGAATTGCAGCAGATCAAATTACTTGCTTTTTGGGCCCCCGGCCTGGGGAAGCACACCTGTAATCACAGCATTTGGAAGCCGAGGCAGGAATATACCCATGAGTTTGAGGCCAGCCTGAGCTACATCGTGAGTTCAAGGCCAGCCTGAACTACACAGCAAGACCCTGTCTCAAACCAAAAAAACAAAAATTACTTGGCATTTGTAGATCATAATTCTTTTAAATTGTAGAGTTCAGTAGTTTTGAAAATGTTGGTAAATAGAGTTACAGTAATACTGGTTCTTAAAATTCATTTTCTAAGAATACACATTCAATATTTTAAAAAGTACCCACTCACTAAATCAAACTTTATAAAATGTGTATACAATTCAACAGCAATTAAATATATTATAGTTTTGCTTTATTTGTATGAAACACATCATAATCACTAAGCTTTCAGATGGTGTATGTGTGCCTGAGTATAAGAATAACTCAGAATTGTATAACTTATACCATAAAAGGATCTATGATTTTAAAGCACTTTAAAAAGACCTTCCTATTCTAAAAGGAGAATGTAGTCCATAAAATTTTAGAAATCAAAGATTTGGGGAAGTAAACGTCAATCCTAAAGTATATTCTGTCCTCTAAAATTTGGGAAGAATTGATATAAATAGAGTGTATACTTATGTAAGTCAGTTTTTTATCACTCCAGCCGAAGAAAACTTTTCTCTGAACTTGAGTTAGGAAATTATTATACATTTTATATACCTTTATATAAAAAATTACAAGGAGCAAGCATATGACACAAAGAAACAGAAGAGTAACAGCAGTATTTGAGGATGCATGCTTTTTACAATGTGTCTAATAAAGAAGATATTTCCCCAACTCAAATATCCAGTACTGACATGCAGGGTATTTTCTCAAACTGTCAATTCAGTCATATTGCTAAGTGCTTAATCAAAAACATGTCTATTGGAGGGTATGAATGGCAAAATACCTAATTTCAAAATGACTTCTGAAACTCGGTATCTTCCTTCAATACAAAGTAAAAGGAAAGTCATGGGCATACAGGGGAGACAAAAATGATATTTTTCTTATTGCCATCTAGTGATTTGACTCATTACTTTTTACTGCATTTAGTAACAGTAAAATGATAGGTGTATATTGTCCGTAAAACCTCTAGCTGGTGTTTCCATGGTCCACATTTTCACTTTTGACTGTAGCATGTTCAAAATCACTCAGGAACGCACTATTCTCAAGCAGTCTATATAATGAAAACAATGTACATGTAATATAAGGTTCATCTAAAGTTGTGTTTTTTCACATATCACACAATGTACAATTATATAACAGAGACGTAAACAACATAAAACAAAAGAGAAACTGACAATAAAAATAAGGTTGGGGTAGTCTTAATCAGGAACTAATTTCTTCTTCAAGTTTCCAGTAAATCTCAAATGTATTTAAAAACTAAGGAGCACTTGGTGGCCAGCAACCTAATTACGAAATGAACGTATCATTGTGCGGCGGGGATGTCTTGCTGAAGGAGTGACAAATGTCTGTAATTCTTAAGTTTGGATAAAGGCAGTGGAATGAATTTAGAAATATGTCCACTTTTCATAATTCACTATAGAATTTTCTTTTCACAGTTCCCATGTTTGTATAAATAGTTCTTCTCTGAAAATAAAACACAGTTAAAACATTTTCTTCCATTGAAAAAATGCATATAAATACACTAATTTTTCAAGGTAATATAGAGCATGGAACTGTATTCCCTAACTCAAGAGTAGTTGACAGGACTGAAGAGTTTTGTAGAGATTAGATACCACGCAAATTTAACTGGAGACAAAAGACATAGGGTATCAAGCGCAGAAAGTAAAACATTGTGTTACTTGCTAACAAAATATATATACAGACAGACAACTGGTATTAATGGACCCTTTTACATGCTGCATTTAATTTTGATGAGATAAGCTACAGATTCATGCAAAAAGAAACAAAAACATTGTATGAGAACTCTCAAATACTTAATGTTTAAGTTTTGAATAGAATGTTGACAAATTATCATTAAATGACCACTTTAATTTATTCACTTTATTTACTTCCACTATATTAAGAATGAATATTATATTTATATTTGAGTTGTAAAACAGGTTTCTTGTGGCATTTATTCTAAGAGATCATGTGTTCAATACTTTTAGTATCATTATTTTAAAATATGTAAAATATAGCTTATTAAGTTAGTATATGTTTAACAGTATTTTAGTACAACACTTAATTCTAAGAATGTTAGCATATATTTTAAAGTTACATATGGTATAAATCATCCCCATTAGCATGGATCTTTATGCTTCTAATTATAAAATTTCATGAAACACACATCTCAATAAATAATGAATAAATGTCACATACCCAAAAAAACCTACAAGACAACTGCAACAAAACAAAACATAACAAAACAAAACAAAACAGAGTACAACAAAATAGGAGAAGGAACCAAGGGCATTTGCTTACCTTAAATTTTCTTTTTAGACCCTAGTTGTGTTGTATTCAGATTCATGTTTGCTTAGAGACCCAATGAGGCAGAACCTGGAATGTTACGGCTAGTTCATTCAACCAAGTAGTATTTGTGCAAAAAATAAATATACGCATACAAATATTTACTTAAAAGCATTCCTAAACTTTATAAAACATGGAAATAGCTGTTTCTCATCATCATGCAAAACATTAAATCAACTAAAATATTTTAGATTTTGAGAATGTATAAAAAAATGGAAAAAATATAAATATTTCTAACATAAAATAAGTACTAGTAAACATGCAAAAACACAAAAATAAGTAGATTATGCTGAAATTTAATTATTTCTAATTTTAAAATATCTATCTTCAAAACATTTATTTTAGGGCCAGTAATACAAGACTGTATACATTGCCACATACCCTTACAATAAGAAAACAAGAAAATAAAAGGTTTCTACTTTCTAGATTTAAATATAAATGTTCAGTGTCATACTAAAACATGCTATCATATGCAATTTGTAATATATTCTGTGACATATAGAAAACTATTTTCATTTTTGTATATAAATATTTTCTGTTGAAAAATATGTTATTTTTGTATCAAAACTGTCCAACAAGATAGATTAGCCATCAAGGCAATTTGTTCTAAATATCCTTCTATATCTTAAAATATATGAATATTGACGGGAACAACTATGTGGAAGCAAAGTACCAATTTAAATCTGTATTATAAATTGAAAGATAATTTTTATACAAATAAACATATATGTATAAAAATAGAATATTTTTGATCTATTGTGCATGTGTTTTCACAAACACACACACCTATGTATTTGTATACATCATGCAGTGCAGGACTTAAGAAAATTATGTCTAGTGCTGAAAAGGAAAAATGTTGAGAAAATATGGTCAAGTCACCACATACAGGGAAGTAAAACATGAAGACACAATGGCACACAATCATCTCAAGGTATTGCAGTCCTCAGGTTCTAGCTGTCATCAACAAACCACTGATACTGACCGCTGGACGGCTTTATCGTGTCTGGACAGCCTGTGACTCGTGGTCGGCACCTCCTCGATTTCGTCGATGTCACAGGCATCTGCAGCATCTTGTGAGTAGTTGTGTTTCATGACAAGAATGTTCCTCCTGTTCACGGGCGGGATGAGGGGCTTGGCGGGCTGTGCAGGCATTTCTGTCAAGATAGAAGCATCTCTTGTGCTGAGGTTACTGCGGCTGCCTTTAGTACTGGACAGTTGGGATCCACAGTGATGGTCATGAATGCATTTGGAAGATGACCTCCGCAGTTTATGGTAATTCTCAAAGTCATCTGCCACATCTGCAAAGTCAGCTGCTGCTCCTGTCCCTCTGAGAGTACATAGCTCATAGTGAGGAGGCTCGAACACCTCCTGGAAAACGGTCTGGTCAAAGTCTGACTTCCTTGGGACGTATTTTTTACGAGGCTGTTTGATCTGTACAATGACAGAAACGATAATAAGGATGATCACAATGCAGGAAGTCACGCCGATTACAGTCCCACTGGTGTTGGCCAGCTGGTCCAGCAGGCTGGTTTTCCTCTTCTCTGCAGGTAGGAGACAGTCAAAACAACAGACAACACGAGAGACAACCGGCCACGCATTAATATTATGGTCAAAACACACACTGAAAACCTCAAAATGAAATAGGCTGAGCGTAGAATTTTCACAGACTTACAGCAGCCTAAACATACTTAAAGATAAAACATGTTTCACTTTCCACAACTGTCGGACCTTCCATCCCCAAATGCTCCTCACACTGCCCAGTGCACTGGCTCTAAATAATTATATACACGTATTTATATATACACGTATTTATATATACACGTACAATATCTGTATCTATATAACATGTGTATGTGAAGAAATGTGTACGCGATCTGTGGCATAACATCTGGATGGAAACTGGTAATTTGATGCAGTAAATATTTTCTTCTTAGTTTTAAGGTTACCTCTAAACTGCATAACTGGGGATATAAATATATCCATGTTATTCTATACCTATGCTTCACAGAGATTGCTGAGGTTAAACTAAGCATGCTATCCTGATACCAAAGTAACTCAATTCAGATTCGAGACAGAGATTTTGCAATGGTGTAATGAGGGTCTGCATGGATTCCTTGCCAAATCATGTAGCCATAACTGGCAAAAGTTACTGTGAAAAGTAATACATTTAAATTCCTATTTAATGAGTTCCTGGAAAATGCCTGAAAGGTACATAGCAAATGGTGAAAAACTAAGCTGGATTTCCTTAGGAAGAGTGGGAATCTCTGACATTTGAGCCACAACTGACTACAACCTCAAATTATTTTCTCTGCTTAGGTAAGTTTTAGCAAAGGACACAGGACATCAACTGCAGACCAAGTAACTGAACCTCAGCAAAACATACTAAACAAACAAGCACATTCACACAATACAATGGGAGCATAGAAGGAGAGGACAAGCAGAAAAATCACTTTTACAAAATAACGGCTCAAAATTTCCCAAACTCCACGACAGAATCTGTACCAAAATTCAATAAATTCCAAGTAGAATAAATGCAAAAAAAATCCATGCCTTGATATACAGTACTTAAAAACATTAAAAAGAGGCAGATAAAGAGAAAATATAGAAATCAGCACCATGAAAGCACCCAGCAGGAGCCCTAAGCAGAACACAACCTGGTTTGTGATCAGTGGCAAGAAGGCGGCAGTGGGACAGTAAATTCAAAGTGCTGAAGGCAAAAGCAAAGCCTAAATCACAACAAAAACTGCAGGCCAATCACAGTGTGGCGCAAAGCCACATTCAGGAATGAAGTCCATACTGGTAGACAAACAGAAGGGAAAACAGATCAGTGCCCAAAGAAATGCCTTAAAAGAAATAAGGAAGCAAATTCTTTAGGTAAAAACAAGTGACCTGAGACAATAGCAAATCTGCATGAAAAATGTAGAGACAATGACTTAAACTAGAAAATAAATAGAGAGGCAATTATTTCAATAACTAGGAAAGACAGTACAGCTGAGTATTTCTTCACTACTCTTCACTTAAAAAGAAAAGAACACAGTGCCAGATATATATGATGGTACTGTTTCAGTCTATAATTTACAGAATTATCACATATTGGGTGACAGCCATGCAAATGAAATTGATGAGAGTTAAACTACAGTGGAGCAAGGAAATGACACCAAAGAGTAAAGGAATTCTACAAAAACAAATGAAGAAAACCAGAAACATTGCAGGATTGTGTAAGAAATAATGCTGGCATATAGATGCCATGTTTTCTTCTGCCAACTTCCCAAAAAGTTTTAAAATTCTATGAAGTAAGAATTATCACAATGTATTAATGAGTTCATAACATAAATAGACATAATGGGGGAAAAGAATCAAGAATAGGACTTTATAGAAATAATGTTTCTATATTGCACTAGAATTGTTAGTATAAATCTGAACTATTTCCCAAGAAATCAAACTGTTTAATTACAAGCCCCAGAACAACTACTAAGAAATCACATCAAGAATACATTGAAAAATTATTAGAAAATTAAAATATTACAGTACAATATAGTCACTTAATGAAGAAAAGAGGTGTAAAGGAAGAAAAAAGGAAAAATATATGGGAAATGTAGAAAAAATGTAACAGACCAAAATCTATATTAATGATAGTACATTAAATTAAACATAAACACATAGAGCAACATAAGAAAAAGGCAAAGTGTGCTTAACTGGATTCAATAACTAAGCTTTGATGTACACTGTATATAGAAAAAGCACAGTCATTACTGAGGATTGAACCAGGGTCTCAAGGATGCAAGGCAGGCATTCTATCACTGAGCTGTATCCCCAGCCTAGAAAAAACACGTTCTATTCAAAAGACACAGAATGGAATCACAACCGTAACAAACCCGGAGGGGCTACGCTAGTGCTAGTGTACTTTCAGACAAAGTGCATCACTCAACATTGCTTTATGGCAATAGAATGTTCAATTCTTCAGAAGATACGAAAATTACAAACATGTACTTCCTAATAGCAAAGCTCAAAAATACACAAAACAAAAGCTTTACTTGAAACAATAGACAACTCAGCTATATTCAGTTAATTAAATATCCTCTTTCAGTAATGGCTACAATGTGGAAAACAATCAAGAGGAAACCTGAACATAACTGTGTTTAGAACAATCCTCCAGCATCAGCAAATCACAGTTTTTAGGGGCCCATGGACTTCTTTCATGCTGAGCCATAAAACAAACCCCAGTACTTTTTAATTACTGAAATCATAGAAAATACGTTTTATCACTAGAAAATTGACCAGAAATCAAATGAATGATTATGCCTTCTAGAGCATAGGACCGGGACTTTCATAAGTCACATCCATTCAAATTTTTAGATTCTTGGCTGAGGTCAAATACTCCTGACAAAAATGCAACAAATCCCACTGGACAAACAAAGCTTGTGGCGACCGTGACTCACTAAGAGTGCTTTACGAGGATAATTCACATGGTTTTAACTTACTATCTACTGACAAGTGGTTCCCTGGACACACGTAATGATGATCAACACCCTGTCATCAAAATGGTCACTGCTGTTTAACTCATCTTATGGACCACAGAACAGTGGGTGCTGTGTGATGCTTGCCTGCCCGTCCACAGAAGGCACTGAGGTAACACTGGACATAGGCAACTGAGTGTGTCAGTCTCGTTGTGTCTTTGCAAATCGTTTGAGAGTAAACCTGAGCAAAGAGTTCATGACAGCTCCAATTTAACACACACTATCACAGTCCAGCCACAATTCCTGCCTACATAACCCTTTGCAGAGAGGTTACTGAAGGGACCAGGGGTGTTGGGAGCTATTTTAATGATATAAGGTAGAAAAGAGGTTGGAAATACTTGAAAGCATAAATGCTCCTTGAAGATATTTTATCTCTAGAGTATTTGTAAAAAGTGCAAAAAAAAAAAAAACCCACCTGGAATAAATGAGAGGTGTGGCTATGAATTGGGGAGTACTACATAGGAGAATGAAGGAATGTATTCCACAGAAGAATCCAATTTACTCTCCCGCATGGCGGGCTCTAAGATGTTATTAGCGAGCACGCTAGTGGTGAAGACAGTGTACTACAAATCAGGAAATGTATGGATACAGCCTAAGTAAAGGCAAAGAAAATGCCTAAAAAGGGATTATAAGATGTGTATTACAAAGCCACTATATACTTATTTTTATGACCAGTGCACATAAGCTTCATTCTTACTTTACAGGTAGAGAATTCTGCAAATTTCAAAGGCTAATCATTACCTTTACAATGATTTTCATCCCAAGGATATACACAGTTCTGGAGTCCATTGCAGACCAAGGTGTTATTGATACACATGTTACTGTGGCAGAAGAACGTGTTGCCTTCACAAGGAGCTAAAAGCAAGGAGAACAAGACAAAAGAGTTGCATCTTATGCTCAGTATTAAACCACGCAGGTTTTAAATCTAGAAATGAGAAGATGAGAATGACAACTTGTCACAGAATTGAGATAAGCAAACTGCTACCTGGTTGTCAGAGGTGCCCCTGTCAGAGGTGTTTTTCTGTCACATGGAAAGAGGAGGCATTTGGGGGTCACAATCAGCTTATAAAAATGGCAAGGGAGTTTTGCTCTCTTACGTTTATTCCCAGAGGTGTTCTTGCTTTGTAAGATGGTACATTCACTAAGATGCCCACACATACATAAATTATGCTCCACACTGCTGTATGCATAAGTTTAGCTTTACTGTGCAAAAACACGTACTTGAAAAATTAGTTTTGAAAAATATATGCCAAATACAGTACTAACGAAGCAAATAAATACTAAGCCAAACCCGGTAATATCATGTAAGCATATGAAAAAAACAAAAGAAGTCATGGAAATGCACAAAGAAACTAAAATTAGTTCTGAAAAACAATAAAAATGAATCAGGCTCATGTATGTTATACTATACTATGTATGTATTTTACATACAGTAACCATATACAGTGACCTTGACCTTCAGATTATGGTATACGTTTATGCAAAGGGAGGTAAAACCCAAAAAGATATGAAATCTGGCTAATTACCAGGATATCTGAAGAACAAACATAGCATTACAAAATACTAGATATGATTTTAATATTTGGAAAAACATATCTATTTCATTATTATAATA
This sequence comes from Dolichotis patagonum, assembly GCA_004027295.1. Classification (NCBI taxonomy): domain Eukaryota; kingdom Metazoa; phylum Chordata; class Mammalia; order Rodentia; family Caviidae; genus Dolichotis; species Dolichotis patagonum. Next base: position 20,459 of record PVJX010016632.1, on the reverse strand, counting down.
AGAACATATTTCAAAGTCTTTGTAATAAACTGCCTTGTGGATTATAACTTACAGAAAACGCTTTCAAACTAACATTTTAAATGTAAATATCTCAAGTATAATTTTAGGGTTATTTTGCTCAATAATATTACTACAATCCTTTTACAGATAAACATTTTAGAAAAATGTACATTAATTCAACCTACATAGTTTATGGTGATTGATCATTAAAGATGTATTAATGATCAATATTGTTAAGCACTGCAGAAGCATGAATTCTTTTATTTGCAAAACTATGTATTTTATGGGTTTTAGAATGTCAGCTGCTTTACTCTAGTTGCTACACCATTCAAAATGCTCATGAAAATATTTCACATAAGGCAATTTAGTATTATTTTAATACTCCTAGGGAAATTCTTATATGGAAAAGACTAAAATCCTAAAACTCAAAAGTCAGTCAAAGAGACTCGAGTAGCTCAAGCCAAATGGTTCCACCTGGTTTTCTGCACCAGTAAAAAGTTACTTCTTGCTTCTGTTCAGTTTGATTTTTCAGTTCCTTGTCAAAGAATAAAAATTATATAATGGTTAGAAAGAATTGAGAGTAAAGCATAGGTTGTGGTAATTTTGGAAAGTATTGTTTTTAACACTTTATTAGGTTAGTGATAGCAGTATAAACAGTAGACAGTATAACAATGTAAACCTGTTATAATGTACAATTGAAGGATCTGGAGTGTTGTTGTGAAAACCTGCTTCTTACTGCAGACCTAAATTTGCATTTCTGTTCCCAACCTTGACGGTTTCTGCAGAACTGACATGGTCTGCTAAGCAGATAATGAAGATTATTAACAGCTAGTCCACAGAATATAAAGAAGTTTTCTGCACGTAGATTGGATTAGCTACAAAATGCTTTTGTAAAAAGCATCACTTAACAAATCCGTGGTTTTTCGAGTATATTTAATCACCGAGTAAAGAATAGCTTTAAAAGAACACACGCTTATCTATTTTCCATAATGAGTTGGAAAAATATTGTAGTAATTACTAAGTAGAATGGATTTGTTTAGATTATAAATATAAATACATAAATAAAAAAGTCATTTATATTGGATTTGAATGAAGCACAACAGTATATTGGCAAGAGTACAGAGATTTGAATTTTAAATAATTCAAATGTGGTTTTGTCTCTGCTGTTTACTACTTTGAAACTATCAATCAGTTGGTATCAGTTATTAAATATTAGTGGTGTTACTAGTAATGCAATAAATAAACCAGGAATGACATAAATCAGATTCTTGACAATAAGTAATTATGCAAATATGCTAGCTAATTAGGAATCATTCTTACTTTTATTCTCCAGATAATGCTCCATATCTTCTCTTGATTACTTTTGCTAGTATTTATAGGACTGCTTTGCAAATGACAAAAAAATGCACAAGTAATCAAATCCTGCTCTGGTTAAAAAACAGATCTACAATGTCTTATGCATGGCAAACAAAGTTTGTCTTACCCTCACCAAAAATATATCAGATTCTGAATTTCCTTGCTATTGTTTGCTATTTTTCTCGAAAAATACAGACAGGCAATGGATCTTCACAGATCTCTATTTTTCTCCTGCTTAAGAAGTAAAAGGCCGGTTATGTGCTCTCTCCAAGGCAGTGTACCTAGTGCGTTCCCAGGAACCATAAGCACACCACGCACCAGCACCGGTCCTGCGGTCTCCCATCACAGGCGGTGTGTCCGGCATCCCGCAGCGTGACTGTGATCTAGAAACGGACTTGTTAAAATGCAGTGTGACAGAATCCAGTCAGCCAAAGGACTGTCCTAGGTGTAAGGGATCCTTAGGCTTGATTCAGGTAATACAGCAAGTGCACACCAACACACTAGGAAGCCCTCTCCTTTCTCACGAATCTGTGCCTGCCCCTTTGTGAAGAGCAGGCTTCTTTGGTTATGGAACTGATTGCACTTTTCATGTGTCATGGAAAGTCTCTATCCAGACACGGCAGTCTTGGACTGATCTCCCTGACCGCAGGACAGAGGGCAGGCTGGGACTGGTGCTGGGAGGAACCGGGATCCCGCAGGAAGCCTGCTGGTTGCTTGTGCACCAACAGCTTTTCGGACGGGGAGAGCCGTGTGCTAGCACACAGGGCAGCCTGGCTAGCCACGTGGCTACCACACAGCCACGTGGGCTTGAGCCTGCTTGTGCGTTCACTATTTGGCTGTCACATCTGTAAGTGGGGTGAAGTGGGGCCTCCCTCCCTAGTGAGTGTGCGAGGCGGGCGTGCGGAGCAGGGTCCACCGCATGACCGCGGCCTGGTGTGAGGACTGTTACACAGAGGCCCTGGCCAAACTGTCTGACTGCAGAGCAAAGGTGCAGCCCTTGTTGGTTACGTGACCTTAGACAAACACACGCAGGTATGTGCAGTTTCGGTTCCCTGTATCAGCTCTACTATTAACTACAGCAAGGGCTACATGTGAGCAACTTTTAAGCACAGGGAGGGGATGCTGTTACATGGTACGTAAGTACGTGTTAGCTGTGAAAAATCACACCATGACAGTTACCACAAATAAGATAAAACCTCACAAAGTGGAGTCAAAGATATGATATAAAAGCTAAACAGCTGGGTGTGTGTGGTGGTACATGCCTGCATCCCCAACTTCTTAGGAGGCTGAGGCAGGAGGATTGCAAGTTAGAGGGCAGCCTGGGAAACAGCAAGATCTTGTCTCAAAATAAAAATCAAAAAGGACTGGAGGTGGACCTCTAGGTTCAATATCCAGTACCAGAAAAGTGATTTAATTGATATGACATTTCATACTTTGTAAAATGAGGAGTGTCATCACAAATGCTGGCATTTTAAGAGAATCCGTATTTGAAGATGTGCTCAAAGCTTTATTCAAACTAAGCTTTCCTGGTTTAAATTATTTCCATATTGTGGAGAGTAAATACACCTCTAATACAACCATGCTCACTGTAAAATATTATACTGCAATTATAAAAAAGAATCAAAAAATAGAACTTTGGTATATTAAATGTTATGGCCAAAGCAAATTTTAGCATGTTTCTCCTACTTAACAGAAGTAAGGTTTGATTGTACAAGATACTTAATTTTAATATTCAACTTTCAAGGTTTAACAAGACCATTAAAATATCACATATTTTCAAACATCAAATTTTAAAGAGAGTTACATAAATCTCATTTTGGAAAAACAAGATAAGCAACATTTAGAAAAGAGTACTTTGTCACCATTTGATTCAAATATAAAGGGATTTTTTTCAGGGTACTTATCAATCCTATAGCATTGAAACATGCATAGAAATGATAATGCTAATTATTGTGGTAACAGAATTTTTCAAAATATTCAGAAATTTAATGCTTACACCCATATTTTGAGATTATCTACAAGTACCTTAACTGTTATTTAAAAACTTAAGTTTGCAATGTCTTCAGGGAATATGTATCCAAATATTTCATAGCAAATGCTTTGGAAATGCAAAATTCAGTCGCTGAGGAGTGAAAGACAAACACAGGGAATCGTTGAGAGGTGTGTGGTTCTTGCCCTCCCCACCTCGCCAGTTCACAAGGGTCCTGAGCAGGCCTGAAGGCAGGAAGCTCACTCCACTTTAAATCATATAATTCTAATTTCGCTTGTTTATCATTTTAATAGATGAAATAATTATTTTGGAAAACTAGAAGTTTTGTGTTGGTGTTCAAAAAATCACTATCATGATGGAATTTCTAATTCTTAAGGAAATCTAGAATAGCGTGTGAGATTATTAAGATGTAACCCTGGCTAACTGAGAATATGGCTTTTTTTAATTATTATTATAGAACTCATGCATAAATACACTTCAGGACAATGCATAGAAAATTCAGAACCAAAGTGTGAGCAATGGTTATGTCTAGCATTTGTTCTAGTTACTGCGTATTTAGCCCTTTTTGAAAAATTTTTAATATGGACACATGCATACATGTACGTGTAAGTACAGATACAAAGTTTTGTAATTGTTGAAAAATCCTTAGTTTCATCAAATTCCAGTAAAAAAGTTAGCTTCCTGTTTCGCCCGTTTGGACCAGTAAAACTGTAGTTTTTGCACAGCACCTATACTTGGCTGTATTTTAAAACAGTTAACAATGTATTTGATAAATATTGTTTCATTGCTCTTGCGTTGGGTTTAAACTACCATATGTTCCCAGTAGAGCCACAAGGTGGCGCAATTATACCAAATATCAGTAAGTATCTAGAGCAGATGGTTACAGCAGGAATACACCTGTGACAAACCACATTTATACATACATTGCATATATATAACCGCTTCCTTAAAGAAAAGAACAGTGCAGCAGGAGACATGAACAATAATTTTGGGCAGATTTGAATTTGGCTAAGTTTAGTCACAAAAAGACTGATAACCATCACACAGAAAACTAAGAAATTCTCAAAGATCTCACAATGAAGGGAGCCATCACGTCTCAGTGTTTGCCTTAGCAGAGAAACACTGCATCTATTCTGTAATTTAAAATTGCTAATTTGTAATTGCTCCCTTAAGGCTGAAGTCACTAAAGCCTATTTATTAAGATTCTTTATTTTTATGAAACAAATCCCAAATCTACTAAAAAATCTTCAATAAATATTCAAATGAAATTGAAGTAGAAATCACAGATTTCTCTTTGAAACAGTGATATTTCAAACATGTATTTGTTACCATTAAAAAGCTAATGTTGACAGATTAATTCAAAGTCAAACGTATAATCAGGTTGCGTCAAGCAAATGTGGATATAGGCTGTTTGCCAATGCACTCCTAAGCCGGGCTTGTTATCTGAGTTGGTGGCCGGGACAAGGATTCCCTGACCCCGCTACCCACGCCCGCCTTCGTTCTCTCCGCTCACTGTTGGTTTCTTGCTTTCCTTAAATTCCTTGTTTGAACTTTTGCCGGAGGGAAGGGCAGAGTCTCCCTGGTGGCCAGGGTGGAACTGGACTCCGGATTCTCCTGCCTCCACCTCCCAAGCGCTGGGACTGCAGGATGTGCCGGCGCGCCAGGCTCCTTTAACTTCTTTACTCTGAGCTTTGTCTGACATTCACGTAGTTCTCTAACCTGCCTGTGTAGGCACAGCCACACGCACCCACTCACACGTGAATACTGGTCCCACACGCGCGTGCACACACACGCAAACACACGCACACGCACTTTGGACCTTCTATCCTTAAAAACATTCTCCACATCCCGAGCCTTTAACATGCTGGAAACGCTTGCTTGTGTGTTTGGAGCAGCGGGGGATGAGGGAAGAGCTGCATACACGTCGATCTCCTTGCTTTATTTATTGGATTCAACGCTTGCCAGCTTTGAAGACAGTGATTTACTAGAACCTTCTGGCATTCGAGGTGCTCCGGAGTGAGGGAGCATGGAGCTGAGACACTAACTGAGTTCAGCAGTTCATATCCCACGGCAAAATCGAGCACGAAAAGTGCTTTAATTTAGGCGGGTGAGAGGAGGCCTCTGCCTTCCGGCTACTGGGCGAGTGTCTCCTGGAAGCCGTAGTTGTTTCCTGTGTGTTGCATGTTGGTTCTCTTCTCCCTCCACATCTTTTTCACGACTGACTCGGATGGACCCGGAGCCCCCTCCCAGCCCCGCCCAGGACTCACATCAAAGACCAGGATCTTCCCTAAGCACCCAAGTCCCTAGGAACTCCCTCACTTGGAATTCTACTCACCACCCCAATGCAACATGGCTGAAAAGTGTCACCGACAGCCACTAATATGCTCATAACTAAACTCTACCCACCTGCATTCTCCCAGACACACCTTTCTGTCACGAACTCAGGTTATGACAATCCCATAGCCTTCTGGGCTAACAGTTCAGATCGCCCAAGTCCTTTAAGCCCTCTACACCGTCATGCAAGCCAGACACTGTCTCTGCATCCTGATGGCTCCAAGTCATGACAGTCCTCACGGCTACCACTGAGCTACAACAAGCTCACATGAGTCTATTTAGTTCACTGAGATGGCAGTCACAAAATCCACCATTGGGTCACCCTGTTAAAAAGCACTCCAGTACTCTCATAAGATAGATGAAATCTCCAACACCCTATATCCCTTGGCGCATGAGACTTCCACTCTGAGCGTGCAAATGACCTTTCATTCAAACATCGCTGGCCAAATTTGAGGCCAGAAATAAATTTGTGTGTCTTTTTCATGCCCTTTGTTGTCTTTGTATTTGCTCTTGTAAAATAAGTATCTGTTTCCAAAACTCTCTGCTCCGATGTGAATGTGACTAAGTTACGGGTCAAAAACATCCAGGATTATCAAGTAAATGTATCTTAATCTATTTTTTTGATATAAAATTGTGTTCATAAACAAGTTTAACCTCACACACAATTATTGGATTCTTTTACAATCTTGGGCTAAAATAGCATATTCTCAATGTTTTAGGGATGGAGGCTTGTCTCCTGACAGACGATACAATTTTACATCATTTTCCTTTGCTCAACAGCTTCATTGTATTTGAAAATAAAATGCTATCAGAATTTCAGTGTGTTGCTAGCCTGTTAGTAGACCCAATGATAGCCATCTTTTATTAACCTTCTGTTCAGTTCCAGACACATGTGTTTAAAACCTTCACTAGGCCTGTAATTCTCCCTTTTTCTAGAAAGAGAATTGAGGGATAGAACTAGGCATTATATATAAGTAAGAGACCAACACTGAAATGTGCTCTTAAACAATTTATCATCCTATTGCATATTTTTGATGACAGTTTTTCAAATGACTGCTTTGTGCTTCCGCCCCCGAAGATGCTTAACGTTAATGTTTAATATTAATGCTTCTCAGCTCCGTGAACTCAGCATCCTTGTTCCACCCCGCCCTCCACTGAACGGTGAACCACGTCAAGCCTCTTCTGCGTGGCTGTGGTTGTTGTGGGTGTTGGGTTATTGGGTGTGGCTTAAGCCACTGAGGTTAGAGACCTCAACACGGATTCTGACCTCCAGAAGTATTAAGTAATACACTGTGTTATTTGAAGCAACTAAATGCGAATCACTTTATAGCAGCAATATGAGATGAATACGCCCACCAACGCACCAAGTATCTGGTTGCTCAAATAATCAGAAAGCTGGGGCACCAGACTTCTGCGGAGATGGATGCGGCTGCACCAGACAACAGGAACAGAAATAGAAATGGGAGAGATGACTGATGGGGCGCAGCTGCGGTTTCCCACCGAGACACTCTGACAACTCCTGCAACACACGCTTGTGATCTCCACCCGCTTCCTTCTACCTTCTAAGGAGTTACAGGAATTCAGCTCTGCACTCAGTCACACCAGGTGACATTCCGTCACTTGGACAGTGCAAAAACGAAAGCTCACCATAAGATTTTGTGATACATTAAGTCATCAGCTGTGTTTTGATGATGAACGATGGAGCAATTTGATTGTCATTAATTCGTAGTGATTATATAATCACAAATAATAAGTCTCTAGGTTGATATCGTATCTTCAACTGTACAATTAAAATAATATCAGTTATTTTCTGAAGTTTTATTAGTCTTAATTTTATCAATATGGAAAACATATATAGATTTGTTTTCTTAGGATTAATGTATCCCTTCAGAAAGTAGTATTCCTACTCCAAATTTTTTACCAAAATACTACATATTCATTGTAAAAAAGGCAAAAATAGTGGTAATATCATAATTTCATTATTTTCTGAACATAAGTGTTACATATATAATAGATACATTAACTACATAATCCATACAAATACATGAGCATACACCACTTTTTCTCTTTGTTGCTGAGACAAAATACCCAACACCCAAAGTTAAAGTAGGAAAGGTTTATTTAGCTCACAGTTTGCAGAGGGTTCAGTCCATAGCTGGCTGGCTCCAAGGCAGGTGGCATGGCCGCGCGCCATCGCAGAGGAGAAACGTTCAGAAGAGGCAGAAGGTAGCCAAAAGCAAGCCACAAATGGCAGACTCTTCTCTGCCTTTATCCCCTACCCAGACTCCGTGCTCTTAGGGCAGGACGCACTCACACCTAGCGTGAAGCGCCTCAGTCCTGCCCAGAACTTTGCAAATCAACCAGGGAACTGATCCAGTCACCACGTAGCCTCAGGCCCAGCACCACACTCTCTAGATCCAGCCCTCTGAGACAAGCCCACCTGTGGCCACAGGGGGCTTGGGGGAGACATCTAGATACAGCCCCTAAGGCCACTGAAGAATGTCTCGTTTTTCTTCACTTCTTTTTACCTGTTACTGGTAAATGATTGTACTGGCCAATATTTTAGATTAAAAGTGAGGACCTTTCTTTACTGTTCTCTACTCTAGCACTGTGATATGTGTACTGAATTTCCCCTGGAAAACTTGAACTTTCCTATCAGCAGTACACATGCTTTGCTCTCAACATGCCATCTGCAAATCTGGTATTTTATTGTTTAAAAATGTAATAGACAAAAATGCCATTACTATTTGAACTTACATCTCTTTGTTTGCTACTACATATGTTTTTTTCATATATTTTAAGCTATTTACACTTCATTTATAAATTAATTATTCTTTGCCTCATTTTGTAATAGAATACTTATCTTTTAATTATTGTATTATATTATCTTTATCTTTTATTGCTTGTTATTTACTCTTCTCTAGTTCATTTTTCACTATTTACTGTGACCACAGTGAGTTTTATACTAATACATATTTTGAAATTTACACATTTGAAATAAACAGAAACTTTCTTTTACACATCCTGTTTTATATCTACTTTTAGAAGACCTGCCATAATATGACATACATTGTGTCATTTTCCCAGTATAACTTTGTATTGTTGATATTTATATCTATGTGATCTGGTATTTATGTTGCTATATGACATATATAAAAGTAAATACTTAACACATTAATAAAGTATTCCTAATCTTCATAATATGGAGGTCTGAGATCTCTAGCATGAAATATCAATTCATACTTTAAGTTGGTAACCTTGTTTTCTCTAGTATATAAAGTTTTCTTTACTTAGTAAAACACTAAGTGAATCCAATGCATTTTGACTCTAGTAATTACTCCATATTTATTATTATATTTAAGATCACCTTTTCTAGTAGGAAAATGTTATTGCCAAACAAGAATCACTGATGTGAAATATTAAATAAGAAGGCTAAAGTTTTTCTTTCTCTAATCCTTGATTGCTTAAAGAAGTCTAACTGTGAAACTGTGATAATTTATTTACTTACAGCCAAGAAAGTATGCAAAGACATCTGCATGTTTTACCTGAAAGGATCTGGAAAAGATAAACTTCAGCAGGTTCTTCCCGGCATGTTTGATGCACATTCACATAATGCTACTGAACATGGTACATTGACATTTAAATTATAATCTGTAGTTTTTGTTTAGGTTCTATCAAATTTGGTCTATTGAAATAATATAACATTTCTTCTTGGTTCCCACAGAATTCGGAATTTGTACTAAGGCAGAATTCTGATTTGGTAAATAAGAATGCAAAGTTTCACTGGTTAATTTACTAAAGTAAATGAGAATGCAATGGGAGTGCAGAAAAGATTATCAGACACAAATGAACATTTTCTGAAGCCACACACTGGAACGGAATTTGCATGAGTGCAGTAGGGCACCACCTGAGGAGAAGTGACTGTCTCCATCAACTCCACGCATCAGCTCCTGGGGCTTCGTCAGGTACTGAAGGAAACAAAAGCAAGAGTGGAAGGACAGAAATATCACAGTGAGAGGTGACGTGGCTAAGATATTAGGCTAAGAAACCAGCAATGGTCACTCAAGTTTTAGAGTCTAACTAATGTTGCAGCGGTTGTGTTTTCTTGTTTTCATACAATTATATGTTGGCACATCTCCTTAACTACCACATTTAGAAACAGTACTATGTTAATGATTACATTTCAAAATTTTAAATCAACACATCACTGAAGTAGCAATACTTGCTGTTTTATACCCTGAGTCACAAATTACCACAAATTTTCCAACTTAAAGCAACAGCCATTTATTTTCTCACATGTATGCATCTCAGGAGCCCAGGTGGGACCAGGCGAGCTCTTTTCTTACAACCTCATAAGACTAAAGTCCAGAAGTCAGCCCGAGTTGGACTTTGCTCTGAATGTGGAGGCCAGCTGACGCTCATCGGGGTTGTGGGGTTGTGAAACTCAGGGCCCCATTTCCTGGCTGGCTGACAGCCAAAGGTCATTCTCAACTCAGAAGGATAACCTGCCACTCCCCGCCACACGGTCCTCCATATTACAAGGCAGTTTGTTCCTCCATCACCAGCAGGAATCCTTGCTACAGTGTAGAATTTCTCTCACTTGCACTAAGCCTGATTTTTAGAACGTCTTTTCAACCAGATCATTTGATTGGACCGGGCCAACCAGGACAGCTTCCCTTTCAATTAATTCAAAGTCAACTTATTAATGACCTAGTGACATTAACTACCTTAATTTACCTTTGCCATATAATACAACATGACTGTGGAATGAGACCCTGTCACTTTTGCAACCTTTTTATTCTTTACATGAGGATAGAACTGTATATAAGTTTTCGTTGTGTTTTGTCTTTAAACAAGCAAAGGAGAAAGAGTCAAAGAAAATCTTCATCACAATCTTCTGGCAGCTCGTGTTTTCCTTCCCTTACTGCTGCAAAACATATTCCAAAGAAGAACAGCAAAGTGTAAACTCACTCCAAGTCCAGAATTTCTCTTAAATTTACCACTCATCAGTATAAACCTCAAAATCCCATCACTGAAACGATCTGGTGTAGAGAAAGCTGATGGATGTGACCCCTGAGGGCTCCGCAGTGCCAGCCCAGGCCTGGTTTCTCTTGTTCCATGGGCTCAGGAAACTAGGGGCAAGCTCTTGGCTCCCAGCATTCCCAACGCACAGTGGGAGAGCAGGTTAGCATCCTGGTTCAAGCATGGAAGGATGGAAAGGAACCAGCAGTAATGAAGCTATCATGCCTTTGAAATACACCAGGGAGCAAGCTGATTGTCTTGATTCAGAGTCTAGGAAAAATCCTCTGCGGCTTTGATTCTGTTGAGTCATCTTTTCTCATGAAAAGCAATACATTTGCAGATGTGCAATTTTTTAGATTAGTTCATGTCATTAGAATTTGGGGATTCTGACAACTTTTTATTTGCATTGGGTTCTCTCTCCGTCCTTTTCTACACAATTGGACAGCATTTCTGCTGAAATAATTTTACAAAGAAGCTTGTAGGCCTTCCTTGAGATTCAGTGAGGTTTTGCTCCTTCAGACAAATCACCCTCTATCTTTAAAATGGCCCTTTTGCCTGGGGGTCCTGCTGAGAAGCAGAAGGTCAGGGGCCTTCATCTTCTGGGGGCCCTGCGGTTGATTCAGAGAACCTGAGAAATACAACTTGAACCTTTTAAAAGTGCCACTTTGTTACTAAATACTGTGTCCTGTGGTATTTCCAATGTTTTAGCAAAGCTTGTACATCACAGATGCAGTCTTTTCTTTAAGCCACACTTTCAGCAATCATTTCTGACTTGCAAAATCTTTCCCACCTGAAGGGACCAGGAGTTTTCAATCCATCCCTGTCCTGATGCCGTTTGTCTTTAATTGTTCGTCCTCTGATTTATTTCTAACCTCTCACAGGTCACTTTAAGCAGCAAGAAGAAGGCAGCTGGCACTTTCCACCCTAAGCTGGGTGGTTTCCTTAGCTGCAGCCTGAGGTGCCAGAATTCTGCTTGTCACATGCCTGCAAGATGCCATTTTGCTGAACTTTCCACTGCTTCCCAACAAAGATATCTGTCTTACGGTTTCTAATAACATGTTCTGCACTTACTGAGCTTTCACATGCAGCCAGTTGCCCAAATCCAGGCTTCTCCTCGTCTGTCCAAGGCAATCTAAGCTATTTCTTCCCATGCTTCTCATAATGCCTCAAATTTCCTTCAACTACAGCTTACCACCTGATCTCACTGTTAGAGCAGCTCCTCACTTTCAATGCCACAACCTACACTACTGCTGAGTAGCAAAGTACCACAACTTTAGAATTTTAAAATCTCACTCATTTATTTCCATACGATGTCTGGGGGTCAGAGGCCTGGGCACTTGATCACTGGCACCAGGTACAGTGGTGCTGCTGTGTAACCGCAGCTGTGATTTTTAATCTTGCACTGAGATTTTTCTTTTGGATTTTTAGGCTGTGGCCAGAATTCAGTTCCTCAGTGACACATGATTAGGGTTTTCCTCACCTGCTCGGTGTTCAGACTAGGGATGCCCCGAGTTCCCAGAGGCTGCCTTTCTCACAGGCAAGCAGGTCATACATGCTGCCAGATTTTTCTCCTGTAGGGCACGCAGTATCCCTGACTGATGTTTCAGCTGGATTTAGTTAACTAGATGGTTAGGACAGGTTCATCTAAGATCATACGTCTTTTAATTCATACAGTCGATTAAGGATCAGATTTACACATACAGAACACATTTTTCCATAGAATATAAGATAATCACTAAGTGATATCTGAAGCTATTTGTTTATTCTGCCTATTGCAAGGAGAAGGAATTATAGGAGGTTTCTATCAAGGGACGAGTCTTTTTCTTCATATTGGAAAGAATTTAAATGGAACACAATTTAAATGAAATCAAATGTTATCATATCTACAATGCTTTATTATAAGTAAACTTATAGTTCAGAATTCATATGTTAATTTGAAACTAAAAATATTATTTCATTTCTGCAAATTATTATAAACAATTTTCTTACAACCTTAAAGTAATCAATATGTTTATCTCTAATTGTATGTCTATTTTCAATGGAAATATGTCACTCATTGAACAAGTAGTGAATGACTGGTATTTTATTGTGCAAAAGTTGTACATAAGAGCAGATGAGACAGTAAATGAAGAACTTCAGAAGTCAGAACTAGACCCTACTCATGTTGTACTCAGAATTTTTATTTTTTAGCCAGGGATCGAACTGACGACTGCGCACTTGCAAGGCAGGCGCTTACGCCACTGAGCTAAATCCCCAGCCCCAATGAAGTCATGTTTTAAACACAGTACAAAACTTTCAGAAAAGAGAACAAGTGATTCCATTGGGAGAAGCATTTTTCATTAAAGTCTCTGTTTTTCCATATTGGACAGTTAATTTTTAATGTAGAGTCTGATAACGGTTATGAATAACTGCACTGGGAATTAAAATTTTACTAAATTTAATAATTTTTTTAAAGAGCTACATAATTGTTTAAGGTAAATTACTTTATAAAAACTATGGAAATTCACAAAGCTACATTACAGCAATCTTGAGTCAATAAAATGAAATACAGCACAATTTAATTGATGTTTGTAAGGTATTTCCGACGTGTGGAATAGTCATCTCAAGTCACATTCTTTTTTAAGCACAAGTAATTGAATCTAAATTCCTGTCTTATTTGTTCCATTTTGATCCATGAAATTAATTGGATGAATTAGTTACTTATAAAATTATTTTACAATTAGCTCAGAACACGTCTGAAGTATGATATTATTTCTTAGAGAATCCTTCTTCAGAGAATATAGGGCAAAACTCACAGGTGAAATAGCTTTTCTTCTATTTTATATTAGCAGTACATGGAGTTTTCTAAGACTGGACTAGATACATCAATTAGTGCCACTTAGAATGTTTAAAAAGAGACAAACTAACAAAGTGAAAGCCTGGCCTTTGGTAATGACACAGATGATACTGATGTGACCCTTCTGAAGACAAAGTGCTTTGGTGCAGTGAAAGCCAATGTGATACCATCAGTCAGCAACAATCTCTCATGACACACGAAGAAACCACCAAAGGAATGAGTGAGCCAGGCAGGAGGACTGCGGTACACCACCTAGGGCACGGTGTCACAGAGGTGGAATTTCTCAACCTCGATTGCAGATAAACCCTATTCTTTCACAAGGACCTGATGATCTCAACTTTACTTGTATTAGTGATTTTTTTTGTTAAAATATTATCATCCAATACATGTTTTATAAAATTCTTCTAATGGCCACATTCAAGCTAGAAGTCTGAGGACTTCTGTAAGGAACTTATATTTTCCCTTACAGAGTCATTCTTCCCCTTTCTTGTAATTTATTCAGAATACAAATGTAAAAATACGATGACTAGAAATTAAATTCACATAGGTTTCATCAGCCCTCAGGCTAGTATGTCTTAGCAGTACCTCACTACAGTTTTGCTGTTATAATAATTGTAGTCCTAGGAAATTCTTACGAGTATAATACGTATGTTTCTGTGCACCTAGAATATGCAATCAATAGGAATGAAAAAGCAAAATTCTGCGGTAAAGCACTTGAAACAATGCTGATACATGACCTTAACTGTTCTAACTGTTCCCTATTTTTGGTCATCGTTTTCATCAGACTTCACTTTAGAAAACTGGGAGCTCTGTCACAGAAGTTTCTCAGAGTACTCAAATTATACACAAGAGGTTTCCTGAGACTGGGACCCAGATTACCATACTTGCCTCAGTTCTATTAACAAATTAAACATGGCACTGAGAGCGTGCAAGGAAAACTCAAGTAACTTTCCTGGACCTCCTCTTTTTCTGTTTGAGTTCTTAAAATATGAGGGATTGTAATAGATGATTTCTAAACTCTCCTCTGACTCCTGGGAAAAGAAAAAGAATCTTTGGACCTTACATAAATATATTTAACAAATATTATTACACTACTGAGTACATTCTATTTTAGTTCAGCTAGGCTGCTATAATAAAATATCATAAACCAAGTAACTCACAAACAATAGAGATTTTATTTCCCAGGTCTGGACACCAGGGTTCCAAATCAAGTCCCTAGCAGATACAGGATCTTGTGAGGGCCAGTGTCCTCACAGAAACCATCTTCTTCCTCCAACCTCAGTTAGCAGAAGATGGAAGAAGTCTGTCACCCCAGCCTTTTCTTATAAGGTTACTAATGTCAAAATGAAGGTTCTGACCTCACCAATATCACCTCAAATGTCCTCACCTCTACATAACATCACCATGGAGGTGAGGGCCTCAATGTACAGAATTTGAGGAGACAAAACATATTATCACACATTATTAGATTTATCATGTGTTTTGTCATACATAAATACACATATAGGAATACAAATTGTATGCCCATTTTTATGAGCTGAATATGGTTTGTCTCTGAGGAAGGATGCTGGACTTTAATCTCCATCATGAAGTACAAAGAAGGTAGAAATTTAACATGTGGTTTTGGGGCATGGAATCCTTGGCAAGTGACAAAGGCAGCAAGATAGAGCCCCGTGATGGGGCCCTGGTGGCTTTATTCCTCTCACACGTGATGCTTGCCCTGCCTCTGCTGCCTGCAAGCATGAATCTCAACGCCACATAAGGCTACCGACTTTGTACCTCCAGAACCATGAGCCAGAATAAACCTCTTTTCTTTACAATGGTTGACTGGCCGTGTCAACTTGATAAGTCTAGAACCTTAACTAAGTAACTCAGCAGCGCTACAGCCCGGCACAGCCTTTCTACTCTAGGATTTGCTCATTGCGTCAACTTGAGAAGTTTAGAAATTTAAGTGACTCAGCAGGGGACCACTGAATAAACACCCTCAACCTGAGCAAGAGGAGGACACAGAGTTGGTGTGAGTGCTACACCCAACCCAGGGTGGATAGCCTGCCTATAATATAAGCAGGGAAAACAGGTTATGTTCTTCCCCTTTTGAACTTGTTGATTTTGCTTTCTTCTGCCACCTTAAACTGTTGCCCCTGTGCCCTGCCGCCCTGCCTTGGAGCCAGCTGACTGTGGACTGAAACCTCCACAAACTGTGAGCTAAATAAACCTTTCTTTCCTTAACTTTGAGTGTTGGGTGTTTTGTTCAACAACGAGAGAAAAGTAACTAAGAGACTTGCACAGTCCATCATCATCATCAACAATCATAGTCACCCTTTAAAGCAATAAAAACATAATACAAAGTCCTGTCTCAGCCACTAATATTGAGGAAAAACAATGCCATCTGAGGAACTTCAAACTTCCTAGTCTTTAAGCTTCCTTTTTAAGGACTCAATGACTCTGAATCCCTACTTCCAAGTGCAAGTCTATTGCTTGTTTTTTTGATATTTTTATCTCTTATTTGGAATTCCTTGATTTCAGTGAATAAAAAGTCTACATGGTTCATTACATGATGACTTCCAACCTTTAGGTTTTCAACACATGAGTTATCAGGGGGGAGCATATATATATATATATATATATGGGATATATATATATATATATGGGATATATATATATATATATGGGATATATATATATATATGGGAGATATATATATATATATATATATATATATATATATATATATATAGCTGGCAGAATGAGAAGGGGGTACATGTAGGTTTCCGTGGAAGCTCAGTATTAATGTGAGAGAATCACAGAGAATGGTTTTTGTGATATGTATCACACAAAGACAGTGATCAATTTTTTACTATACAGAAACACAAAGCATTAGCTATCCCTTTCTCTTTTGTAGGAAGGAAACCTGTGTTTTTGAATCACTGATTGACAAACCTGTCCACTTGAATGATTTCTAATTTGAATGCCTGTCATAGGCATTAACATGCAAATTTTATCTTGATAAACATATACAATGTACATACAGTATGTTATAATTTTCCACTTCTTATCCTTGCAGATATCTGGTTGTAGAATATATTTTCATTTTAGAGTTAAAAGGGAACTTAGAAGTTATTTTTTTTAACCTGCTATGTAACATACATGATTCTTCTCCACCAATCACGCCAGATGACACTACATTTTCAGGCTGAATCATTACTCATAGTCTATATCGTTTATAGACAGCCATTCAGTTTTCCTGGTTCATGGCTCATGTGACCTAGACATTTCCTCATAAATTACACTTGGAAGTTTTCCTGCAATTTTCAAACAACGACTATTTTTGAGACATTAATTCATATCACCCAGGTTAAAGTAGCTATCACATTTTGAACAGTAACAACAGAAAAGTCTAAGGGTAGCATTTCTCTTTGGTATTTCTCATGCTTCTAGATGGTTCTATATCTATGGCAGTCTCTTCCAATTATTCTCCCCATTAAAACCCAGAAAAAAATAGGTGAGACCCTTTTTCTTTTGACCAGTGTGGCTTTTCACAAGCCCAAGATCTCACATGATGACTGCACTTCCCTTAATATACAGATTAAAATATAAATGCCTTGTCAGTTATAATGAAAGTAATGTCTCACACTGAGTTTGAGTAAAATAAAAGGTTAGAAATCCTAACCAGGGTTTTCTTATTATCATTTAATTAGTGAAATAAACAATGTATTTTAAAATTGTCTCAATATATTTTATAGTGTCAGGATAAAAATGAAAGATTTTTCATATTTTAAAAATCTTTATTAAATCATTTAAAATATTAGAGTCTGTAATTTTGTCATTTAAATTAGACAAAATTAGTGTTCAATATGATATTATTAAAAGACCATAAGAATATTGAATAAAATATAGAACTTCATGGAGTGCTTAAATCTAGCTAGTCAGTGTAGCCAAATATTATAGGTTTTCTTTCTGGAGTGACAATACTTAGTATTTACTCTGAGACAGTCTCAAGAATAAAATGTACCACTATTAGCTAGTTTTAATACTTCTACAATGGTTAAATTGTGTTTTAATACATCATACTGTACTTGACAAATGAGTACTATTTCATCTCAATTAAAAATAAAAATTCTTAGAATTAAAAAATTTAACATTTATGTTATATGTAATACACCGTGTGTGTGTGTGTGTGTGTGTATAGTTTAATAATACAGAATCCCAAAACTCCTCACCAAAGGCACAATTCATTGAACCTGGCAGAGGAATCAGCCATGAGACACCAAAAAATGTTATCCTATATCCTGAATTTCTTCATATTCCAGCAAGAAAATGATGAACATCTTTTCCCCCTAAACTCCTTACTGAAATAGTGGCACACACTATGACATTTTAATCAACTACAGAAATGAAGATGTGGATATTGACATGTTGTTTAAATCTAGGATGAGGGATTTAACCCCCGAAGATGGTATGAAGTTTAGTAAGACTCAGAGACATTACGACGTCTGGGGCTTTGGAATTCTCTACTGAGTTATTGAAGAGGAACTTGAAGCCACAATTCATTCATTATACAAAACTGCCTGATATGTTTCGCATTTGCGAATTTTAGAAACATACTGGTCATTGTGCTACTCTTAATAAGAATAATCCTTGAAATTCCAAAAATATTATCTTTTCTATTTAAACAATACTCTATGATTTTGAAAAACAGCATCCCTATACCTGAAAGCTGAATTTCTCAGGATTCATCTTAATTTGCATAAATATATAAAACATAAATATTCAAGGTTTCTGAAGAATACTCCAACTATATCTATTAATATGACTCATCATTATCTGTTAGAATACAGTTTTCTATCACTGCTACATTTGGTAAATAAATTTGAGTATCACTTATTATGCCAATTTTGATATTTCTTGAAACTTCTTCTATTTACTGTCTTATAAGTAATTTTCTTTCTCTAATAAATGGAACTGAAAGAGAAGCTTTCTAAAGTGAACCCACCAAATATTTTTATGTGTGGTGTTTTTCTTTTTTTAATTTAAGCTCAAATTTCATCAGAAGCTGCTGCCTCAGTTCCATATGCTGGTAAGTACTAAACCAAAAATGAATACAATTTACTGTTTGCCAGCTGAGTGTGTGAATGCCTATCAGCAAGGCTAAGATGCGTACCCCGAAATAAGGAATCTGAAAGCAATAGTAACTCTCTCCTGTCACTGGATCAAAATGAAGGAGAAAGAACCTCCACGGCTTTCACAACTTATTAGGAAACATCCTGCTCTGCTCCGGCCGCATGAAGCAAACACCATTAACAGCTGACGAGACTTGCATCATATGACACACTGAAGGACAGACAAGCGCTGAGAATCTTACGTTCTTGAAAGGATGTGAAGAGCATCTGAAATCGGCTGTTTCGACTGCCCTCGTCGGCCCACATGCGGATCACCCCCAGACCTGTGCGCAACATCACGTCATTGGCCACCGTGCTGCAGAACTTGGCTTTCAAGTCCTCCACGGAGCTGCTCCCATCATACACCGCCACAAAATTCCTTTTGCATTCATTTGAATTCTGCATCTCATAGTCCAAGAAGCGCAAGTATATCTGTAAGACACAGATACAATAATTTCCCCATTTGAAAACATGGCGGTGGGGCAGAAAGAACCAGCGCTTCCCTTCTCTTTTTCAAACTCACAAGACAGTGCTGATTGCAATCAGCCTTATTATTTCTCACTCTGTGGATAGCAGACGATGTACAAGTAAGAACAAATTTTGTTTAATATTTTTTCCCAAACATTATTATCCTTTCTTCACTTAAATGCACCATTTTCCTTAGCTGCATATTTTGGTTTAAATGATTCTTGTATCTTCCCGTAACTTATGTGGAACCACTTACTAGTCTTACAAGTTTATAAACCATTTACTTTGGTAAGGAAAAAAAATGTTTCAAATGCCCTTGATACATTCTTTTTAATTCATGGCTTCTTTTTCATTTTCAAAAATGTACGAAGAGGAATAATTTGTGTTTATATCAAAGATAAATAAAAACTGTACCAAAAGACAGCCTCTAACTTCAGTTTAAATTTTTAAACATAACTACACCATTTAAATTTTGACGTAGAGTATATTTTAAAAAAATTAAAAGGCAAAGGTAATCCATGATTATTCTTAGCAGAATTACAGTCAAGCTATTTCCCTTAAGGCCACATACACCCACAAAACATTTAAAAAGCAAAAGTACCATGCAACTTACATCCTATGTTATTTTTTAAAACTCCCAATGACTTTATAATTTTATTTGCTGTCACATTCAGACGTGGGAGCTCAGACTCAGAAGGAGCAAGCTGGGTATTAGACATGAGGTACCCTAATACCCTCATCTGCGGTCCTTTTAGTGTCAACCTGCTTCCCACACACCGATTATTGACCAATAGGTCCTGTTTGACTCTGTGCCAACGTGCATTCAGAGCCATAAGCAATTAATTCAACCAGAGGTGAGTCTATAAAGACATCTGCTCATTCATTTAACAATCTGGCAATATTTACAACTTGACCTCTTACTTGGTCACGGACACATGTTCTGGAATTACGGACACAACGGCACACCACACAGTGAGTACCACTGCCGAAAATACACTAAACCCTGACACTAAGATAATATGGTGATTGTATAAAGAAAAGCAAAGCAAAGCAAGGCAAAACACTAAAACTATCAAGGGGATGCCTGGAATGGTTGTAGAACAACAAAAGGGCATCTTTTACTGAGGTAACTCCTAAATGTTCAGTTTTATTTTTACCAGGCATGATTATAGGCTCTTTCCTTTTAGATTCATATCTCTTTATGTAACGTGGATTTAAACTAAAGATATATATTCAATTAAAAATTCATTTTTCATCTCTTTATATGCATTTTTTCTTATTTCAGACACTATAA